>WBNM01022382.1:0-237194 GCA_013399055.1 Ramphastos sulfuratus | reverse complement strand
CAGGCCAGTTACAGTTCTGTTTGGCCTTTCCAGTGCCTTTGTTGTTTTCTGTCTCCTGCAGTCAGCTCAGTCTTGTCAAAACCAGAAGCTGGGTAGAGAGCATGAAGTGACTGAGCACACAACATGCCCTGCTTGGTGTCTATGCCAGTATGGGAAGGGCCTTGTCTTCCCAAAGCTCCAAAACAGAAGCGTTTCATTAGTAGGTTAGCTTTGGACTGGGAAGTTTCTTACCTTATTGGGTAAACAGGTCCAGTTATTATATAGGAGGATGGAAAACAGCACTAGGGCATCAGTACTGAAAGCATCCTTTTCTTTTGGAACACTTGATAAAGCATGAGGTGAATAACTCAGCAACAACTAAGGTGATGACCCCATCTGATGTGCTTATTTGAAGCAACTCCTGCTCTCAAACTTCCTACTACTGAGCCAAGGAGATTTCTGCTGCCACTTTTCAGCCTTTCAAGGAGAGCCTACACATAAATACCTTGAGTTGCCACCAAGATCCATAACCTGATGCTTGCCTTTTTTTCCCCTTTCCTTCAAGCAGCACTGAACGGAATTGTTTACAACGTGGAAAGCCTGGAGAACAGAGTGCACTTGGTTACACTGCTGGTGAACAGCGATGGACTATACAAGCTGAGTCGCCTCTACACTGCTCCTGATGGCTTCTTCTTTCGAGTGCACGTTCTGGTTGTGGATACTTTAAACTGCAGCAAACCCTGTCCAGACTTCAAACTTGGTAAATAATTCCAGCTAAATCCATTCTGCTTTTCCTCCTGCATGCAGTGCAGCTTCAGTCTGCCCTGCTTTAATATGCTTATCCTGGGTTTGGGCATCTTTTGGAGAAAATAAAGTATTTAGTGTAGGGCAGGAGGGCTTCTCCCTCCCCAGTTTGTCTCAGTTTTGAGAAGACAACCAGCAACGTGAAGTCAGGTAGCAGTGCAGACTGTCCTTCAGTGTGTCCATTTCCCAAATGATGGCAGGAGTTTTCAGGATTGCCAGGAGAAGCAGAGGTTTAAGATGATGTCTTTTGTCAGTCCAGTTTTCCTTCTAAATGCAGGTTTACCAAATAGCAGAAGCTTTGTTTGGTGGAAATAACAAATTGCAGTACAACACAGTAAGCCATTATTTCTGTGTAAGCATAACCCACAAGTCCCTCTGAAGCTCAGGGTACTGCTATGCTCAGATAGACTTTCAAGATGTATTCTGCGGTGTACCACTTCACATCTGTTCATAGATCAATTGCCCTTAGAGCGAGCAGAGGAACGAATCAGTGCTTTGCTCTTCATAGCACAGAGGTCTCCTTTATTTTGCAGGCAGTAGGTACATTGTGATGGGTCAGATCTACCACAAGAGACGACAGATCCCTGCCAACCTGCTGCAGTTCCTGCGTGGGCACCTGAGGCCTGGGGATGGTTTGCTGCGAAGCAGCAGCAGCTACGTGAAGAGATTCAACAGGAAGAGGAACCGCAGAGTGCAGGCAGCGCACACCAAGTGTGAGTAAAGCTCCAGTAACCTCCACCTAGGACACAGGCAGAAGCATTCACCTACTACCAGAACAGGCCTGGCCATGATTCAGCAGCAGCAGAAGGTAGTTCACTTCTGAGCAGGTGGTGATGGGACACTTGCTTTGTGCAACACTAACTGGACGTCTTGCCTAGGCACCCAAAGATTGTGAAGCTCAGCACAAGAGTCAGTGCTGCACTTAACAGCACTCTGAAGGAAACAGGAAACATCGACTGGCTGTGGCTCTGCTTCAGCCATTTCCAGAGCCACAGGTTATCACTGCCTCTCTGCTGTAACTTGCCCCCAGTAATCTGTAGTAACTGTAATCTCTGGAAGCATTGCTCTAGGTACACAGAAGTAACTGCACTCTGAACCCTTAGAACAGACACTGCAGGTAACAGAGTGTGACCACTGCTTTCACACGGCTCTGCCTCCAAGGATGCCCTGCATTGGACTCAAAAGAAACCAACAAACCCAAGGTATCATTTCTATGGTTTTGGTAGCCCCGGGGATATCCCTACTGCTGAACAGGTCACTGTTCTTTGTTCAGAGATGGGTTTTCATACAGACCAGCTGAGTGTGTGAACACACTGACAACAAATGCAGTCACTGCTCCACTCAGATCCCCAAGGGTGCAAGGGATGCACAATTAGCATGCAATCACAACCACATTCTGTGTGCCTGCTTGCGTTGTCAGCTCCTTAAAAGCTCGGTCCCAGAACTATGTCATTTTACCCTCAGAAATGTCACCAGTTTTATCCTTGCACATCAGTAAAGTTAATTTTGGAACTGAAGATGCAATCTTATAGTACCTTTAACCTGGTGGGATAGCAAAAGCTGTGAAATGGCTGCAAAAGGGATCTTGAGGTTGGCAATTCCAGGAGTAGGTGTTCGCAAATTAGGAATTTTAATCTAATAAATTGTTCTTGGGGTTCTGGAAGATCCAAACTTTTGTAACAAGGGTATCTTGTCTGAGAAGTCATCTGGGGATTTAAAGATGTTTATTTAGATAAAAACCAGGGAGCAGTGGCTTCTAGAAGCATTTTCTGGTTTGAATCAATGGTAGTTCTGACATAATCCTACCTCATGCATGTTTGGAGCTTGATTCAGTGTCACTGACAAGCTACTGAAAGTAGTGGATGGGCAATAAATCACATGATGAAGTATTTTCCTGGTATGGAATAGGAGCCAAATACCATCAGCAAACATATCTTGGGCCCTCAAAGGTTGGTAGTATAGGACAGATTTACTCACAGCTTGTATCTGACTGAAAAATGCGGTGCCTCACTTCATGCAGAATCTTTCACATAACTGGAGTGCAGCATATGCAGATGGAATTTTGTTGAGAGACTCTGAGGGGGCCTTTGATTTGGCAGAATGACTGCTCCTGGCACTGAATCAAAGCACTGGAGTGGACTGGGAGGGACAGAAGGAAGGAGGAAGGTTACATGTGCATCTCGAGTTTCTTTGTTTCTATTTTCAACAAAGTTCAGGACTAAGCAGCAGGTCACTGCCCAGAGCAGCCACTAAACACCCTTTACCGCCCCCAAGACACTGCTGTAATCTAAACCAGACCAAGTGTGGGTACAGAAACAACATCCGTGGCTGGGTCTCATCTGATTGTTTCTCAGAAGAGATAAAGAATTGTGTACCAGTGCTAATGACACACTGCCTACACCACTCAGACACAGTTATTGCTCACAAGCTAACCTGAAGAGGGATCTGTTCTGATCTCTTTTTGCATTACAAAGCCTTCTTACCTTTCCTTTCAGCTTGGGAGATCACCCCTTCAAGCACCACAACAGCTGAGCAGAGCCACTGTGTTTCAGTGCCCAGCTAAGGCACAGCTGGAACAGTAACACAAGGACTGATCTTAACGTTTTACCAGCCAAGGCAGCAAAGACAACCAGATCCCAATCAGGTGAATTGCCACAGGCTTGCACTCGCTATGACAAAGCCTCACAGTGTTAAGCACACTGCAGAGAGCCCAGCACTGACATGCAGTAGCTGTCACAATGGTTTTGGTACCTCATGGCCAATCACTTTTTTCCCATCAGATAACCATGAAAATTCTGCAGCAAATACGCAAATCCAAGTGTCCAGAATCTTGTCTCCCTTTTTTTCCAACCAGTTTACTCCAGGCTTTTGGGTCAACTTTGCAATTCTACTTTAAATCTCCAATAACTTTCTCGTGAACTAAATCTAGACAAAGGATAATCAAATTTGAGGCGACAAAAAGACAATCAGGCAGGTACAGCTCACATCATCAAAATCTGTTGACCATTTTGAAAACACAGAAATACAGAGAGGAAGGTGACTGAGCAGAGATCACAGATCTTACTAACTTACCATACCTTGAAGGTAGGTATTAATGAGAAGTGGTGCATTTGCAGTAACACCATTTCAGCTAGAAAAGATCACCACTGATTACTGCAGAACAGGACCTCAGTGAGTCAGTGGCAAGTGGAAGCAGTATAAGAGGCCCTCAGCACCATTTAACTGCTGATTCCCTAATACACCTGATTCACAGGCAGCCCTATACCACCTACATACAGCAACATGATTCCATGTTTCATTAGAACATCACCAAGTCCATGACAAACACATTACTTTATTTGTCTAGGAGGATGTGTCCTGGAAGGTACAAAAAAAGTACTCTGCAGTTTTGCCACAATTTGTTAAAAAACAGCAATCTATTGCCTACAAGTAAGAAAGTTGTCAGTCAACTCATATGTATCAGATAGGAATAAATAGTACAGAGACACTGTGGGGTCTTGCCAAGATGCAGGAGATGTTCCAGCACTGGGAGGAGCTGAGATTTCCCCTTGTATTAAAACCACAAGACATACAATGTGCAGCATTTTTGTACAAGGACAACGGAGCCTAAACATAGCTAACTCTTCTTACACTTCCAGAAGCAGAAATGGGCTTCCTGCTTTCCACAGAGCAGTTCTTTTTAATTCTCACACAGAGGTTAAAGGACAACACTGGTGATGTACAAAACCCCAGGGGTTCTCATTAGACAAAGTCCCTCCCTCAGAAGCTGTACACCTAAGCCTGTCAGTGTAAGAAAGTGTGGGCGGTAGCAACATCTTTGTATGAAAAAATACCAGGAGAGGGTTCTTGCATAGCAAGGTGTGAGGTTAAACCCAAAAGGAGCTCGTCCAGAAAGCAGGCAAATCCCAGGTCACTGCAGGTAGCTGCATTAGTGCAAGAGGAGCCGGTCGGGCGGTGAGGAGCCGCAGACAAACCACAGCTGGCAACTACAGACAGGTACCACGGGCGAGTCACTGAGGTGAGTGTGGAATAGCATCTGCCATCTGCTGCTGCTTCTGACTTCACTTTATCCCTCACAGCTGCACTCTCCTCCTGCAGGGAACGCCGAAGCGGCCCAGAGGGCCTCCAGAGATTCAGCAGGTGGCCGCTCCTAGGGTACTGGTAAAACAGCACCAAGTGCAGCAGCGGCAGTGGCACCGCACAGGATTCTTCCTACCATGTTATCTGGCACAGCAATTCTAGCACTGCTGTAGGCATTTTACAAAGGGCCAGCAGCTGCAGAAGGATGAAATGCAGTAACAGCTACCTTTGGAGCAAAAATCCAGTCCAGTCCCCTGGCTGCTTCCCTCCCCTGTTACCTCAGGTACCTTCTGAACAGAGATCCCCAAAGCGTTACAGACGTAGCAGCGCACACTCAAAGACACCTACATCTGTGGGGAGAACAATGATCTCCATTTATTTTGTTTCATATACATCCATATTTTGAATTTTAATACAAAAGGAAAAAAAAAAATTAGAATCTGACAAATGTTTACAAACAAGATACCTTCAAATAGATTTGACTCATTTCAGTCTGGTGCAGAGTAAATGACAAATTGTACTGTTATGTTCAAGGCAACGGAGTCTGTAGTCCATGACCGCTTTTAGCCCAACTTTTCTGCAAGCTTAATTGTTTTTCTCTACCATGAATAATAAACTCATTGTTGATTCCCAGTTCTGTGTGTGTGCACATGTGTACATAGCAGCTCCTTTCATAGAAAGAAAAGACATCTAGAGGTCTTCTTGTACTTTTACCTACAGGAATCATGTTAAGATACAGAATGGATTACATGGAACCGGGGCTGGATTTTATAAGAAAAAATAATTAGCTGACAAATGAGGGCAGCAATAAAAAAGCGTCTTTTTTGCAACAATAAATAAATACAGTCAAAGTTTTCTGTGTGGACTTTAAACCAGCTTCTTCACTGAAGAACAGACGTGGCATTTCCATGGAGTTAAACGGGACCCCATTTACTGTATCTCTTTTTTTTTGTTTGTTTGTTTCTCTCTTGCTCTCTTTCTTTCTTTCTCTCTCTCTCTCTCTCTCTCTCTCCTTCAACAAAACAAAGTTTTCCTGCTTCTGCCACAATAGTACAACAATTTTGATCTTGACAAGAAAGTGGTGCTGCTGATTTTTATTTCTTTGTCCTTTGGACAAAATAAGCCAAGAGTAAGAATTTGACTGCTGTGACCAATAAAAAGGCAGTATACATCAAGTCTCGTCAGGATAACCTGACTAAAAACATCTGGCTTCTCAATTAAAAAAGTGTCAGACAACCAGATCCTTGCTCGTGTGTTAGGTTAACACGCTGAACTCTAAGAAGCTGTAGACTGCAGTTTGTTGTTATGGGACCTGCAGAATACAGAAGAAAGTGAAGAATTAAGCACCCTTCATTTTGGAGAACACAGTTGCTGCAAGGTGTTGCCAAGGGTAAATCACAGAAAGGGTATTACCATCATGTTGCTTCCATTTATTTGGGCTTTTTTTGACCCTTCAGGAAGAAAGGACACTGAAAACCCTTCTCTTCCAATTTTAAGCACATTTTCTCCTACAGTATACATATTTTTCAGCACTTGTAAAATCCAGTGTGGCACTGGAACATCCCAAAATGGCACTGGGCCATCCCAAAGTGACACTGGGCCATCCCAAAGTGCCTGAAATCAGTTCTACTCTCATGTTTATGTAATAGTAGTCCATCAAATGAAAAGCAAAAAGGCATTTTTAATGGTGGATATTTATAAGATCAACTTTGCTTAAATTTATTCAAGAAGTCTTTGGGTTAAGTTAATAGAAGAGAACTGAACAGGCTTGTAAAAAATAAAAAAGTCACATTTTTGCTAGTTGGAGTTCAGCAAAACTCCTCTTTGATTGACAGTTTTATTAGTGACTGAAAAGAAAACAATACATGGTTTTCAGAATTATTTTTTCATTGTTCTCAATACATTATTGGAGGAATTGGACAACTCATTTTTGTTTACCAGTGTTAACTGCTGGTAACAAAACCCCAACCACCTGTACTTTTTAGACAAATGATCTGGATTTTTAGGGCAGTTTAATGTCATTGAATTGTACAACAAAAGAAAGTGACCCCAACATCCAGTTCTGAATCCAGTTAAAAAGTTCTAAAGATATCACAATCTGCAAGAAAAGAAAGAACATGGATGGTATAAATGAAAAACAATAACAAATAAGATGCAGCAATGAAATGAGTGTGCTGGGCAAGCAGCAAAGCAAGATGACAGTAACATGAGTTGAAAACTACCTGATAAAAATCATTATTATGGTATTAAATCGGAAAGAAAAAATGTTGGACTAATTAATTTGATCTCTTCCTTTATCAGTCCTACTCTTGTTGCATATAGAAAACAAAGAGTTTCCACAGCAGTGGCTACAAAGTGGAGCTTTCCATTTAGCTAATTACAGATCTACATCATCCTGCATTAACATCTCAGCCTGGCACAGCTCTGACTAGCACAAAGTGAACTGCTACACACAGAGCATTTCTCAGCAACGCTGAAGGGCAGCTGACATTTGCAGCTCAGTTACAGTTGGCTCATGCTGGAACACAGCAGTGACATGGAGAAAGCTGCCCACTGTCAGAGCTGTGAGCAGGCTGCCTTTGGGAACAGCTGTACCGAATACCAGGGTACGAGCCGAGCGGTGCTGCGTACGTGCTGCTGGCCAGGCCAGGAGAACAGCACAGAAACTCTGCACATTCTTTCAAGCTCCACACTGAACCTTCCACAGCACAACATTACAAAAGGAAGTTTAATTTGAAATTGTGAATGTTGTGTGTAGTTTTCCATATGCACTTTAAACTTCACTTCTCTGTGTTTTATCTGTTTCACTTACTTATTCCCTGTCCTTCCCTTACTCTGTCTGCCTGTCTTTCAAATATGGTAAAATCATAAAAAGATGACATAAGTAGTAAACCCAGAGGTATTTTAATTTCTTTCACTGGATTCCAAGCTTCACAGAAAGACTCTCTCCTTTCAGCATCTAAAAAAGTACTGACTACAGGCAGACCATTTTCAGAACTCGGACACATTATCTGTCCTGATCAGAAATGAAGTTTTGTGCACTGGAAGTGTCCTTCGAATCTACGTTTATGGTACTGCCCAGATTTGCAGCTAACCACTCATTCTGAATAAGCATTAGAAGGTAACCTCCACAACATTATAAAGCTTAATTCTGACAGAGGATGCCAGTTAGCTATTACAGAGGTGTTTTGTTTTTTTTCCTTTAAAAGCAAAGCAGTTGTCCAGAAGTGCAAGGAGAGGCAAATGCCTGTATGAGTGCAAGATAAGCTTATAAAAGAATTAAGGAGACTTTAGGGGAGAAAACAAGGATGAGTAGGAATGCTTGAGCTTACCTGCTTGCCTTAAATCCTTTTAGTTTCTGTACAAAGAATGATTCCAGAACTTCTGCACATTGGTAAAAAGGGGAGTCACTTGGATTGTAGTAACGACAGTTATCAAAAATTTTGGTCATGTCCGCCACAAACTCCGTCACCTTTTTGTAGTAACGCTTCAGAATTCTTTCCTCCATGGTGGCAAGGTCTTGAGAGAAACAAAAGCTTATTAAAATGAGACATTTTTATCCTTGGCAGAAGTTCACTTGGTCAGGTTTGTGGCAAACAAAGGTGAATTGCTTTTCCAGGAATGCTGGCTGAGAGGTGGTGACACCAGTAGGTCTCCTTCAGAATAAACACTTACACATGAATATGTTGTCTGCAGTTGAATTGAAATGCAAGGATCAAAAAGATCCTGGAAAACTGGGGGCTGCTGCAGGAATATGGTTGCTTTTTTTAAGAATTAAGGAGGAAAACTAAAAAGGCAGAATCTGGATGCTTTTCTTTTCTTTTAGTTTCTTTACAGCCCTCACTGAGACCAAGACTCACAAGTGTACAGGTAACAGCTACCTCAACCCGATTCTTTCTTAGTGGAATTCATGACTGCCTTTGAGTGAACTCAGTTCTCAGGGGTGTATCTGCATTACCACAGGGCACAGAAGAGAGAGATTTCAAGTGCAAGATCACGCAAAATGCTAGAGCCCTCATCTCACTAACTAGACACACTAATGAGAGCAGAATGGTAAATAATTAGTAATTGTCCTATTTTAATGCAAATGTAAATTACAAAAAGAGAAGAACAAGCAGTGCCAGTTATAAAGATAGCTGTCTAAGTGTATTGTGGCACTTCCAATTGGAAAAACAACAACCTGCCCTTGGAAAATGCCCTTAAAGTACCTACTCTGAAATGCCAGAACGTGTGAAAACAAGTGTAGATGGGCCTGAGTCAGCTACTGTGTTTTACCCAGATTCACTTGTATCCTTACAACTCAATTTTCCTGCTAGCTAAGTCAGAAAGGGTTAAGCACACTTCTGGTTACTTCACTCAACCACTGTATGCCTCATGTTTTAAGCTTTCTTTATAAACTTTAATCCTCTGGAGCAGGAGTTGGTTAGCATTTTCCTTACAGCACAATCCACAACTTTGGAACAGAAGAGGAGCAGATTCCTCAGCAAAGTGTCACCTTCAGTTAACATGCTCAAATTTTGCCAAGGGACTAAATTTAACTTGCCTAATATCTCAGAAGCAGCATGGCTAAGGGCTGGGTGCTGGATCAAAGCTGGACCAAGCTAGATGGAAGCCTTCTGTGGCAGTAGGCAGGCAGGGTCTGAGTGACAGCCCCAGACAGGAACTGTCAGCAAAGCAACCAAGAGCTGAGGTGGCACCGAGGTGTCACATTCAGGGCTTTATCTCACTTATCCCTAGCTGGCTGCTAAGGTCTAGTAAGATCAGAGCAAAACACTGTCAAGCTGCAGCATTTCCTCTTCCACTTTCCTTTGCAAGCACAAGACTTGAATAATTCCTGTTCAACTAGCTTTCAAACCAAAATGACACACAGTATGAAGTTAGTGCACTACCAAATCAGCTGAGGATAGTTTTAAATTCCAAGTTCAGCATCACTTCCTCCTCAAATTCTAGAGTATACTCCCCACACTTTGTTGGAGGAACTGATGCAGAAAAAAACCCTCCAAGTAAAACACAGTAAAACTGTTCTCTTGAAATCACTTTACAAACAAGAAATCTGTCAAACTGCTGCACTGGATTTCTCATTTCACATTGGACCAACAGTATTTAGGTTGAAGGAGTAGATACACCAACCCTCATGAACTTCTAAATACATCCATAAGAAATCCCATTGTCTGATTGCAAAAAACTGTCCATTCTGCAAAACCTATCTTTAAGTTCCCTGGATGGAAATGGTCAGCAGGTAATTAACTTGATATCCAAATCCCCATATCCACTGAGCTGCTGCTCAGAAACACTTACCCATGGGCTCTTTAATAACACCATAATAATCTGGTGCATCATTGGGGTCTACTGGTTCTAGGAATGGCCATGCCATTTTGTGAGCCTATCAGGAAAACAAGATATAATTAAAAAAAAAAAAAAAAAAAAAAAAATCACTATTTTATTGCTAAATATTTTCATTACACTTTTAATTGCGGGGGCCTAGAGTTAAGCTTAAGACAACGTTAGGTGAAAAGGTAATGAGTTCTCATCTGATGACTGGGTCAAGTTCTACATCTCTGTGTCAGTGATCAAGCAGTAGGTCTTCAAAACAGGGAATAATGTGAAATCCAGACACAACAGGACACTGCTGAACAGGCTGCCCAGAATTATGTAATGGATTTAATGAGAGTGCTTGGCACCCCACACCCAGAAATGGGCCACTGCCTTCACCTTCAAGTACTCTAAATTTGTTTTCATATGTCTGTAAAATACAGGAAAATGCACAGTATTAGTCTTTTAGTATTTCTGTTTACCAAAACTCTTAAAAATTCTTTGCAGTTGAGGTTGAAAAGGCACATTTGAGAGTGACAAAGGAAGCAGAAATATGACTGCAGTGGCACACAATTCTTATCAGGATGTCACCACTGACATGCTAGCAGTGACTCTCTGTAAGAACACTGCTGAAATCTAATAACTCTTGAGACTGAAGTACAGGAGTGTAAATCAGAAATCGTTTCAAGCTAATTTAAGAACAGAACATTGTACCTTCTGCATCCTGTTCAGCTAGGCTAATACTCTGCCTTTTGGCATTTTCAGCAAGCCTGCTTCCTTTGAAAGCACTGCAGAGATGTTTAGTTTCACTAACTCAGAAGCAGTGATAGACTAATTACTGTAAATACTCCTCAGCACAATGCCAATCAAGTCTGGAGCTGACAGAGTGGCATTTCTAGCTAAAGAAAAAAGAGCTTTGCTATTTCCTTTTAAACAAAATCTCAAACAAGTGCAAATCAAAACCTACTCCAAGGCTCATGAGATTACGTCCTACAGAGTGAAAAAAGCAGCTGGCCTTTGCTGCAATCCTTACTCTCACCTGTAAGGAACGTAGCACTCTTCTTAAACCTTCATAGTCTTTATCAGTGAGTGGACTGAGCACAGTCATGGCATCTTCTGTGGACTGGCATTGTGGACACACATACTCATCGATGAGATCTGCCTCACTTTGTAAGATGCCAACACAGCGCCCATGATACCAGTTCTGACATCGGTCGCAGCCAATGTAAAATCTGCAAGACCCAAAGAAGTGTCAGTGCCTTGATCTGTTCCATTGGAAGGTTACATTTAAACACATCAACCTGCAGTCCCCTGCCCGCAAGCAGATACTTGGCGCAATTGAACACGACACTGTGAGGTGGTATTTCAGATTGACACATACTAACTGCACGACTCAAACTGACTTTGTATTTACAAACAGGCTAGATAAGACTATTTCAAAATCCCTACATTTTATACTAGACACTTTCAAAGCAAGCAAGAGTTCAAAAATCATTCCTCTGCTTTAGAGTTGAAAGAAGAGTGTAATGCCAGAGGTCTCAGCCAACCAGTATTCCAAAACAATTCAAGACACAAACTGGACTACACCAGGGGCTTGTTTCACTCCGTAGAAACAATTTTCATACGGAAGCTTCAAGCCCTGTAGTTGAACACTGAAGGGGTGTTCTGGGACACAAAGTCTTAGAAGACACCAACCATACACCCCCCAACCAAAATCATGCTTTCTACCCAGGTCAAAGCACAGAAAAAAAAATAAATCCACCTAATACTACATTGGTCTTTTAATCTTTCCAACCATCTTTTAACCGTGTTCAAAAAAATAAGAAGGAAAAGCGAATCAATCCCAATTTAAAGTACATCGAGTTGATTTAAAAGAAAAGAAACCAAAACCACACCCCGACACATTTTGACCACCCTGAAAACTTCACTTGGCCTAAACGTTTACTGTATAAGAAACATTTTGGAGGGGAATGCAATTACTGAAAAGCAATTTGTATTACAAATAAATATGACATATGTAGATTTTTTTTTTCCTTTGTAGTTTTTTTTTTCTTTTTAAGGAACAGGTAAGCACAGTCAGAGCAGTTTGCTACCTAGACATTGAAGAAGAGGTTCTATCAGAACTCACTGTGACTCATCATAAGGTGTTCTGCAGATACAGTACAATTCCTCACTGCTGCCCTCTTGTGCCCGTTTACAATCATTACAGATGTACACATCCATTTTCTTAGCCTCCTTTTCTGTGATGCCAACACATTCTCCATGATACCAGTTAGTACAAAGATCACAGCCAATATAGAACCTAAAAGTATTCACAATGAAAATGACAATGTAATTGTCATTTCAAATGGCATGGCACTTTCCCCTGCACTTCTCACTGATGCACTTTCTTGCTGCCCTACTTTCTGTCTCAGTTTCCCTGCTTCCTAGCTCTCTATCCTTACAAACTAACATCCCATGCTGTCAGAAGGGTCACTCAGGTTAATTTTAAGCTGACAGTTCATTAAAATGCACATCGATATGTAACCAGGTTTTTGACAAAAGTGGGCTAAAAATGTATAGCTCCAACGTGTGTGTGTGTGTGTGTGAATAACCGTAAAAGGCACAAAAAAGACAAGGCCAAAGAAAAAGATTTACATTTTCAAAACTGCAGCTCAAGAGCCACTGAACCATTTTCCTTAAGATTTGAAAATGTAGGTCTCAGTTAATTTTAAAAAAATAAAAAGCAAAGCGCAAACACCAACTAGGAGTGACAGGTACACTAGGAAGAACATGCATACCAGCCAGGGGGGTACACAGTGGTGTAACATGGCACCAAAGAAATGGGGGCAGGACATGGATGTCATCATTTGAATTACTTTACTGGCGGGGGAGTGTGCACTGAAAAACAGGTATTAAACGACTCAAATTGCCAACCAGTTGGAATGAGGACCATTCTCCAGAGAATGATGTCTATGCTGAGACACAGCCATGGGAGGGAACCAGGTATGGTATGACACGGAGTGAAGGCAACCAGGTACAGAGTCATGGGAATGGGACCTTGCACAGAATGATGTGACGAAACTGTAAAGTATTATGCAAGGATGTTTGACATTTTGTGTATGGATAATCTCAAAACATACCTATGGCTCGTGACAGTCAACCAGATGGGCAAAGTTACACATCCATTCTCTGCCTAAGCAAAAGCAAGCTGACCCGGAGCCTCCACTGCCCTTGGGTTTGGAGAACACCTAGCAGCTGCCGCCAGAGCAATGCCTGCCATCCTTGTTTGGCAGGCTGCAAGCACCCTCCTCTGGACACTACACACCATAGGACTGCACATATTGCACAGAACAAGCATCCTTAATTTCTTGGGTCTCTGCGTGGGTCCCAGATATTCAGGTCCTGCCTTTTCTCTTAATTAATCGGACAAATCCTACAGACAAGTACCTCACAACCCAACCTTCCGTAAAGAATGGATAGATACAATTCCTCCTGACAACCACCACCAATCTGACCCAGGTCCTCTTCCCAAGAGGACCGTGTCTGTTTGCTCCTGGTGATGCGGAAGCACATTGATGTCTAGGTGGAGATGCTAAACCTCACCACGAGATGTGGACAGGTCTCACATGATGCTTTAACAAGTAGGAATCCAAGCAGGACTCTTAGAAAGATCCTCACTTGCCATCCTTCAGAACAACATCAGCAAATCCCTGCAACCTTGGGAGTACCACAAATGAGAACCAAATATGAGAGATCTACATATTAATTAAAAAAAACATTATTTTTGAGGACTTACTACATCCTAAAAAATGCATATGGGGTATTCATAATAAACTACAGATCAGCTTTTCAAGCAGCAGATCTAGCTCTTCTGAAGGAGAAAAGACACCAGAACAAAGAGGAGTGCCCGATGTCTAGATATGTACGAAAAATAAAATACCAGAAAGCTTTTTTCAAACTTGACTAATCCCTTTCCAAATGGCGAAAGGGTAACGTGGTTCAACAGCAGAATCATCATTTGTAACAATGTAAAATGTAGAATTCACAAATAACAAAGGAGCAGAACCAAATCCTATTGCTAAGAATGTGACTAAATGATTAACGTTTCATTTTCTTGAAATTTTGTTCCATGCATTTAAGCACAGTTCTGGATTCGGGCTACTAAAATTCACTCTGTGACTACATGTTTCACTGGCTCACTAAAATGAGTGAGACAAGAGAAAGAGTTGGTCTGACAATCAAATGCTTCTGCTCACAGAATTTGTTCATCTCATTTCTGTGACAGTTCTATTACTTCCTACCAACGGAAGCAATAACACACCCACCTTTGGTCAGCACCACACAATGAGAACAGGGCATCCTCCTAAGTTTTCTGGATGACAGAAAGCCTAACACAATATTCTTGAAGAAGGACTGGTGACACCCCTTAGAGGTAGTAACTAACACCCAGGGCATCAGAAGTCTGCTCCTCCTCCAGCAATGGCAGCACAGAGAGCAGTCCAACTGCCCACACTTATGTAATGGTCAGAAATACTGAACAAGTAAAGTGAAAACACCCAACTTCATTGAAAAAAAAAAAAGAAAAAAAGAATCAATTAATCCCCAAAAAAGGCTCAGAGGAACCTCCAGAGATCCTCTAGTCCTGGTCCTAAATTTGGAATGAAGAACCATCACTGGAGTGAAAGCACTGCTCCACCTCTCTGCTTTCTTTCCGTTACCAGCATTTAAGCCACCACCAAGCAGCACTAATTCAGACTTTTTGGTGTTGTCACTGTTGAGCAGATCCATTCTCACCTGGGACTGGTCTGAAGTCCAAGTTACTTTCCATACATCTCTACACAGCTATCTAATGGGTAACCATTGCGAACTACTTCTGCTAGTCACTACTAGCTTAAGGAGGAATGCACAACACTACCCTCCTGCAATCCACTCCATCTTCCACTCCACCACTTCCCAACTTCTTCACAAACTTTTCATGTAGCACAAGTATTTCTTCCTCATTCACCATCAGAATCAAACCACAGACAACTGCCATTTGCACTTTGTCAAATGCTTACATTTCCATTTTTTAATCACCCCTTGGTTGTAAACTCCAACCCACAGGAGCCATTTCTACCTGAATCATTCTCCAAAGTGAACTGCAGTACAGTAACTTCAAACCTTCTTTACTGGCTACTGACTCAGGAAAAAAAAAAAAGCCATTTATTGGCAAACAGTGCAAAGGCACATCAGCTACTACAGAACATCAGCTACTTGTTCACAAGAAATTGCTCAAACCAAACTGTCGCTTGCTTCTGAGGCAGAGGCAAAACAGCAAAAGAAAGGATAACAGAGCGGAGGAAAAAAAAAGAAAGAGTATGTGCATGTGACACAGAAAAGTCATACAATGGAAACATGCAGACAGGTAAAATCCTATCCCCTACAGGAACAGCAGATCTTGAGTACATCAACAGCTTTGGAACTGCCAGTGGAAACCAGACTTTATTCCGTATACCCCAGTGATCACTGTAGTAACACCTGGCACTATTTCCAGTTCTAGCACTACCCTGTGCTAAGAGCTAACACTAACCTACAGCTAGAATGCAGAGTCACAGGCCAGGGCACTCGCTACTCACTTGGACTCGTCGTAAGGCGTTTTGCAGATGCAGTAAAGCTTTGTGTCCTTCTTGGTTTCCTTTGAGGTAGTAGAAATCATTTTCTTCTTCTTGGACTTGGAAGCTGACGAATCTTTCTCCTCCTCTCGCTTTCTCTTCTGGGAGGATACTGGCATTGGGACTGTGGTGGAGGAGGAGGAGGAGGAGATGATGCTGGCTGCATGTGGCTGTGGTGGTGGTGATGGCAGTGGTGGTGGTGGTGGTGGTGGAGCAGCGGCGGCAGCCGCAGCTGCGGCAGCAGCGGCTGCAGCAGCAGCTGCCTGCGCTTTTTCTTTCTCTTTCTTAATTTTAGTCAAGTCTCTCTTTAGCTCCTCCTGAAGTATATTAAAGAAATAAATAAAGAGGGAGGCATTTCATATGATTATTCCAGCACAAGAATGAAATCTAGACATAAATCACCATGCTCAACCAAAATTAAACAAATAATGCCATTTGAAGTATTATTAGGAAGAAATTCTTTACAGTGAGGCTGGTGAGACACTGGACCAGGTTGCCAGGGAAGTCATGGATGTCCCTTTCCTAGATGTATTCAAGGCCAGGTTGAATAAGGCCTTTAGCAACCCGATCTAGTAGAAGGTTTCCCTGCCCATGGCAAGGGGGCTGGAATTAGAGGATCTTCAAGGTCTCTTCCAGCCCAAGCTCTTTCATGATTGAAAAAAAAAAAAAACCAAAAACCAAAACAAAACAAACCACACCAAAGCCATGCAAATTCTGATATGCCCAACCTATGATTCATGTAACATTAAGGGATGACACTCCTGGCCTTTTGTGATCCATGGAGTCTATTTTATAAGAAGATGTTTCAGAAGTCAACGTAATTTTAGTCCAGCTGAAAGCCACGCAGCACAAAAAGGACATGTACTGGCTTCACCAAGAGCTGAGCATCCAAACCAGAACTAGTCCCTGTACGCTTCCCTAAAATCCCACTGAGTAAACAGATCAATTAAAAATTAACAGAGAAATGCCTTCCGCAGCTTAAAATCCAATAAGTCGTTGAGAATGCCTGTCCTTACCTGCACTTCAATTTGTAGATCTTTGTCCAGAAGGGCCCTTTTCTTCAGTATTTCAGCTTTTAGCTGTTCTTTATGCTTGAAAAGCAGAGCTGAGAGCTTAGTAGCATTCTGTTTACTGCGCTTCTGCTCTACACTCTCTTCTCGCTTCCGTTTCTTAGCTGCCTGTTTTTCTTCTTTGTCTATCTTATCCAGAATGTATTTCATCACTTGGTTGCACACAATCATCCTGGGGAAGAAATAAAGAAAAAGTACGTTGTGCTGAGCTGTCTGCCTATCCTCAGGTGAGAGTGCAGAATCATTTTATTCTCCAGTCTCTGCAAGTTGTGAGCTAAGTGAGCGTATTTCAGGAGTACAGGGTAAATTTAGTAACACACATTGCTCCTGCTCACACTTAGTTACTAGAACACTACTGGGAGAGATCAAGTCCCTAGGCAGGCTCAAGGAGGTCAGTCCCTATTTCAATTAACTCATCTGAGTACTAATCATTCCTCCCTTTCCCCTAAAAATGTCTAAACAAAGAGTACAATGAGAAGCATTTTTACTCAATTCAGTTTCCACAAACCTGTTTAGAAGAGATGGATTTGTTTATTCTCATGCAGGATAAAAGCAACTTGAGACCTGTAAGGTTTACACTCTCCAGTAGCCACCAAATATTACAAAGTTTTTGTGGCTTTGGCATAAAGACTCATTAATATTTTTCAGTGTATATACTATAAACCAGTTCCCAATTTCTTCACTCATGACAGCTCAGGATTAGATTTCCAGCTGCCTGTCACACACTCAACTAGAAGCTTCTTTTCCTGTTCACTTGTTCTGCAATTTTCGTTTATTTTGCCTCGTATTTCAATTTTAAAAACTGAATGTATTTTGTTTTTTTCTGAATCTCTTTTTCCTTTCCCATTCTGTTTCAAACCCACTAGAAAACTAAATGCTTTTTGTCGCCACAGTGACCAGGAAAAACAGCTCCCACTGACTCATGAGCTGAAAGCAAACAACAAAATAGCAATGGCCAGGACAAGTGGCTGCTGCTAACTGTAGTAAAGAATAAAACCTCCTCATTTGTTGGACAGCACTGTCCTCCACCTCTTCAAGTCCCTTTCTAGAGTGGGATACACAACAGAAAAAGGATGGAAATGAACTATGTAAAAGACAAAGAAACCCCTTCTGTTTTTGCAACAGAACCATTAATTCTCCATTCTGTGCTTCTTTAAAGATGGTTTTTGGCTTGAATTTAAAAACTGTGGCCATGAGTGGTACTTTAACCCATTCTTAAAAGAGCTAAACTTCTTGAAGAAGCAGGTTTTTACAAGCCACCATTAAAAGATGTTATGGATGTAAAATTTCCCCATCTAAAAGATGCACTCTGATGCATATTCACCTCTGGTTTTCTTCTCTCTCAGCTGGGGTCAGTGTCTTCTTCTGTTTCAAGTGTTCTATGACAGCATTCTGTTTCATAACCACCTGCAAGATGATAGAGAATCCAAAATAAAAGATGAATTTTTTAGTCAGTATTTCATATTATTAATGGGAGAACCAGGACACTTCCAATGTTAAAGAACAAGTTCAAGTGTTATTTATTTCAGTGAGTGACAAAATGAAACTGATTTTATCGGGAGAGGGTCAAATGCTTGTTTTTAAAGCAACCGTTTGAAAATTAAATTGAAAATTGCCACCACCTCCTCCCCTCAAAACAGAGCAGGATATTTTGCTTATGTTGAGTTTCAGCCTAGGGACTAAATGTCAATTGCCAGCATTTCTTCAGTGACTGGTTGTTTTTAAACAATGACACAGATGTCTCTTATTTTAAGCCTCGCAGCCATCCAACAGCATTACATTTCAGGTACCTCTTGGAAACCTCAGTTCCTACAGCAGACAATGAAAGCACTGCACCAGTGTTCTGAGTATCAGCTCTCCTGCCTACACTCTACCTCTCCTGAACTGAGAATACAGAGATAATTGTCCCAGCAGCCAGTGGTAAGTTGAATCAAGTGGCAGAAGACTACAAACATGATACAATTGACTTGGTGCACTGAATTAATTCAGAGTATTTAATTGCCAAAAGCAATCCTGCACTAACTTGGAAAGAATCAAATGAACTGCCTATCAAATGTATTAACATCGTTAACATGAACAGGCATTTAAAATGAAATTGGTTTCATTCATTAAGTTTTAATTTCCTTCTGTTAACTTTACCTGTTTCTGGATAATGTCACTTTGATTAGAAGCCTGAAGGGTGTGCTCACGTTTAATTTCTATCTGTTGCTGCTTTTTCTTCTGTTGCTGCTCCCTGATCTGCTGAACTCTCTGCAGCTGCTCCTGAACACTAGCTGCTTGAACTGTCACCACATTCTGAATCTGGTGAGCCTGTACTGGGCTAGTTTGTTGGATCTGAATAGGTAACTGAAGCTTGATCTGCTGGGGCACACTGCCTTGTTGGGCTTGTATCTGAGCCACAACATGTGACTGAAGCTGAGAGAGAACTTGGACTTGTTGCTGAAGCTGAGGCACTGTAATAACTTTAGTTGGAGGCTGCTGAAGTTGCAGCTGAGGACGAGTTGGGGATTGCACAGGAACCTGATTTAAACTTTGAGTAGTTGGAAGGGTTGAGACCGAAGTCTGAACCTGAGGTTGTGATTGCTGCAGCTGAGCTTGAATTTGTATGGGAGCATGGGGCTGCATCTGAATCTGTTGTTGGGTTGTAGTCTGCACCTGAGCTGGTTGCTGAGGCTGGACTTGGGACTGGCCTTGTGGAAGGATTGCAGTCTGCGGCTGACTCTGGACTTGCACCGGAGACTGCCCTTGAGTCTGGGTCTGTGCTGGAGACTGAACTGGAGATTTAGATGATTGTGCTTCAGATGCGACTGGAGAGTCAGCAGATGCTGGAGTCTGAGATTCAGGCTGCGTGTGAGTTTCAGGCTGAAGTGCTGGCTGAGGAGCCTGTGGCTGGGCCAGTGGCACAGGCTGAGTGCTCTGGTTCTGCACCTGAGGCTGCCCCTGCTGCTGACTCTGAGGCTGTGGCTGGACTGGCGGCAGCGCTGAGGTTGGCTGTGCCTGTGGAGCTTGCTTCTGTTCACCTGCAGCTATGAAGGATAAAGAGAAGTATTTCATTCACTTCCCATGATAAATCTGTAAGTCTTACTAAGTTGAACCTTTTAGCAGTACTGTAAAGCTCTACAGAGAAATTCCAGAGGTTTCTAAGCTCGTAACACATTTTCTCTGCTGAACAGAATGGTGCTTACCTGAGGTGGAAGTAGAAACTGTTGTTGTAGTTGTGCTAGCTGTGGTAGCAGCTGCTGGTAGTGGGGTGAAAAGAAATCTCTGAATTGTACCATTTGGCATAGCAGCTTGCATAAGCTGTTGTCCTGGACCAGGTATTACAGTCACACCCTGAGGGATTAATTGCAATTGACCGGTAGTTTGACCTTGTCCCTGAATTACGACAGTTAATCCTTGACTGCCACCCTAAAAAAAGGTAATATTGAAGTGTTAGTTATGTAATTCTTACACAAACTTTGCTGAAAATCAGAAGAATTAGGGATCTGGATTTCAGAATTCAAGACTTCTACCACATAGCACATTCCTGAAATCCAAACCCAGTATTTTAGTATTTCATGGTCTCAAATGCTCTTTCAACAATTCTATCATCAACAGCTGACAGGGTTGCAGTTACAGGTATTTTCATCCACATATTGACAAAAACCCTAGCCAGAAAGCAGCTAAACCAGAATATCTCTGCTCCTAGAATTTACAAGCAATACAGAGCATGGATAATTTTAGACACACTATTTAATTTCTCACAAATCCCAACAGCTTGTGTCAGAGTCTCTGCACTGAGACCACTTCCTAACCACATACCAGATTCTACCCAACTGTGAGCTTTCATGATGGGAGTGTTCAGTCTGTAATGGATTGTGAATTTATTAAGCTGACACTTGGGCAGCTTGGCACATCACTCTCAACTCAGTGGTGGAGAAGACAGAGGATTGTCCCAATACCTAGACACATAAGTCCTCATTTTGTGAGCCCACAGAAGAGAGTAAAGGTCTCCACGAAAATCCTTCTGAGTCTTTTGGTGTGGAAACAAACTGAGCCTGTTAAGAAGCAGCCTAAATTATTTTACCTGTCCTTGTGTTAGCTGGGTGAGTTGGGCCATAGTGAGTTTCACCTGTCCCTGCTGAGGGCGAGTGGGCTGTGATGGGGTTTGTGGCTGTATCTGCTGAGGTGGTGTTCCAGGACTTGTGACAGTCTTCTGCCCAGCACTGGAAGAAGCTGTGCTGGTACTAGAAACTGCTGTTGAGACAGGCTGACCCCTGATTATTTGAGTTACCACCTGCTGTGGCTGACCTGCAAAAGAACAATTAGTGGTAAGATACTATTTTCTACACAGCAAAGCTCCCAGTCAGAACATGCAGGAGTGTATAAGCAGACAAGTGAAGGAAACAGCAGTTCACACACAAACTTTCTTTAGAAATCATCTGTCAGATTGACTTAAAAAAGGCTCCAAAATGTTTGCTATTTTAATTCAATTCATATACTTACAGAGCACTTCAAACACTTACTTTGCCTCAAATAAAACCAAACAAAAGAAGGCTTTTGCAATGCACAATTATTCTACATTACTGTTTTCAAATGAATGGATTTAATATAAGTAAGTGTCATGGAGAACAATGACAAAGACTGCAACTGACACGCTCAAAAGCCAGAAAAGGCACTTGTTAGAGGTCAGGCATCAAGGTGAGGTGGTTTTGCACAGGGACATGTGATACAGAAAGTATTTATGAAGAAACAAACCATGGATTTCACACTGGTGATTTAAATATTGAAGTGAACCTACTGGTTGGAAGAATACCTTGCTGCACCACTACAGGTGTTCGAATGATGGTCTTGCCAAGCGGTGCCTGCTGCAGCGGGGTCCGGATCACTGTCATACCGGGGCGCAGTGGTGTCCCTTGCACTACCTGCAGCAAGAGGGAGAGCACATGTGAACTTGGGAAAAAGCTGCTGGGATAAGCTCTCAGGTTATTTGGGTTTTTCTCCTGTGCTAAGAAATGTCAAGGTGCAAAGCAGATTCAATATCTGTTCATCTGTGCCCACACTGCTAACACTTACTGTGCTTTCAATTATTAATGTTTCCAATTGGAGAGAATTGGAATGAAGGATCCATAACCATCACTGCTAAGATAAGCCAAAAGCATGGGCAAGTGACTCAGCAGAATTCAACTTTTACTTCTTAATACCTGCCAATAGGTTACAATACACCCATCCCCCTATCCCCCTATGTTTTGTATCCAATAAGAAGAGAAACATCTTACTTGTGAAGTGCTTGTTGTCCCTAATGTCCCTGTGGTGTTTGGCCTAATGGTTACAGTTGCTGTTCTTGGCTGGAATGAAGTAAATGTCTGACTTGCACCTGTAGTTGATGGAATGATACCCAGTACTTTTTGCTGAACTTGAACAACACCTAGTTGAAGAAAAATTGAGAACTGGTTAACAACAGTTGCCAGCACAAGAAATAAAAGCAGCTCCAGGATGGCATTTAGAAATCAGTCTCCAGGTTTCTAAAACAGCTTTGAGTATTCAACATTTCTTGGGAGAGCCTTTGTCATATTGTAAAAAAGAAACAGCATTATACTTTGTCAACAGTCCAACTACACCGTAAGTTAAGAAACAGGTATTTTAGAAAAGATTAAGGATAAAGAGGGAATCTTCAAAAAGATCAGTTTGATTGGAACTGCAAATAAGTCCTTGCACTGACACTGTGCCACAAATGATTACAATACAACCATTAAAAGCTAGAATCTGATCAATTTCACATGCAGGAGACCAGTTTAAAACACCTTTCACCTACAAGTCTGAGGTGCTGAAGAAAATGGGCAATGCTTTTCCTGCCACCTAAGAACTTTTAATACAAAACTAGTAGCCTTCATCATTTTCTCAGGTGCTAACAGAGACAGAATTGAGCTTTTCTGTTCAATAGACATCCACAAATCTCAAAATATGAAGTTCTCTGCTTGAGGCAAGAACAAAAAAAAAAAAATGCTTGTGTTAGTTTGGAGCTGAGCTCCTGCTCATCAGTGAAGAGCAGATGTAAGCCTTAATAACTAATAGCAGTTTTGGTTTTTTTTTCCTTTATGAAAAGTTGTCTTGTTGATGTATAATTTACGTTAAAAAAAAGCATGCTTCATTCCACATTGTTCAAAATAAAGCTTTGCTTTTTGCACTCTGAAATGCAGAATAATTTATAGGCAAAAATATTTGCATTTTTCCCCTACAGACATAAATAGGCAATACAGGAGGGGGAACAAGTTCTAGAAACTGAAGTTTTTTTGGTTTTTATTTTTTGTCCCCCTTCAAGTCACAGTTTACTACACTGGGAAAATAGTGTCAATGGAGAAATTATCAGCAAGCTGGAATACATTTTTCATCGAGTTCCCTTTCCCCTACCTCCTTGAGTTGATGGCACATTGACGGCAACAATCTTGCTGTTTGCAGGGAGTGGCAGCTTAGTTATCACTTTCCCTGCCATCGTTACTGGACTGCCTGAGATCTGGAAGGTCTGCCCTGTGCTGGCAATGGTTGTGGCTGAAGTGGCAGCTGTGCTAGTGGCTATTGAGGTACACAGAACAGGCAGGTTTAGAGCAGAGTAATTAGTCAATGAAATGACTATTTTCAAGTATGAAACAGCAAACTAGATGAATATTTTTACAATCACTTCTGAATGTGTGACATTGTCTTTGGAAAAGATTCTTTTTTGGAAAGAGCAGCACAGAATGCTTTCATTACCAATGATTACATGTACCAGTAATAAATGAGACAGGTGAGAAATGACTACCTAGCAAGTCTGAACAAAGGAAAATCAAACAGGTGCTAGCTCAGAACTGTCCTGCTGACATGGCAGGAGAGTCAAGAGCATAGACAACACAAATGCAGTAATATATTCTGGAGAGGATGGATGCAGTAATGCCATATATTCTGGAGAAGATGGAGTGCTGCATACAGGATGAACTCCAGCACATGTTCTTTTCACGACAAGTGGCTACTTACCTGTTGAAGATTGGCCTTGTTTAACCCAAGTAGCAAAAGTTTGGTGGAAATTCTTGTTCTGTTGGAATGTTACTGTAGCTGGAGATCCCACTTTTGTAGTAAGTACTACTTTGGTTCCAGTGGGGACTGGGCCTGCTAAAGGGCCTACCACAACCTTCTGCGGTGTTGAGACAGTGGTTGCAGTGCTGCTGGCTGTAGTGACTGCAGGGACCACGCCTGCTGCAGGCAGCTGTTTTTGCTGTTCCAGTCGTTTCTACAGGGTTTTAGAAAAAAAAAATTTGGAAGGATAGTTAGCATCTTCAAATATTATAAAATAACTGCTGTCTCTTCCCAGTATTGAAAAATAAAAGGCTCTGGCTGGATTTCAGTTTAACTTGTAAAAGACTGAAGAAAAAGCTGCTTGCTCCTCCCATAGCATGAGACTCCCTGACCTGTAGAACTACAATTGCTTATTGTACACAGACATTTTCCTTTTTGGCATCTTTAAAAATCTTCATCTTATATTCATTTCACATTTTGCTTGAAAGAAAACTTCTGAGTCTCAGGTTAGTCAACATTAAAAAACTCTGAAAACTATCAATCTGTATTTGGCTTTGATGACAGGCACACAGACTGCATCTCCGTTCCCATGAACGCAGAGCTTATCCCTGCTGTTCCCAAGTTTAGAGCTGCCTGCAAGGAGATCCTGCCAGTTACAGGGGAAAAAAAAAACCAACAAAACAAAACAAACAAAACCCAGAGATTGTATCATTCTACATCATCATCGAGAATGTAATTTAAAAAAAAATAATGTTTTAACTGAAAACCCACTTTGCAGCCTGCTTAAAACAACTAGGTTCAAAATCCCTTACCTTACCCAGCAACATTCTGTGCTGTAAGTGTCAAGAAGGCACATTTAATTTACACAGTTACTCTGAAATTTACAGATACTGTCCCTTCACCATTACTCTACCATTCTTCCCTATCTTACTGGAATTATCTCTGTATTTATTACTTGAACTTTCAGTGTTTGGTTAGCATTATACTGCAGTAACATCCATGAATCAGAAACACTCATTCATTAGTCATGTATTTCCTTTAGGGAAAATGAAATAAAAAGGGAGAGAGCTGGAAAACAACAAAGTTCTTAATAATGTATGTGTGAAATAGCAACAGGGCATTGGGTTTCCTCATTTCAGCTGCATATGTTTCTCTACACATACACACACCTGACCATACATACATGTGTCTATGTATTTATGCAAGATTATCCATGAGCTTCATTCAGCCAGCTTCAGAGACAACAAAATCAAAAGATTCAGTTCTACTGAAGCATGAAGAAGAAAGGCAGCTGTACTCCCAAGTCAGCTATATACCATGGCAGCTTTCCATTACACCACAACACACTGTTGATCTTACCTGCAGATGGGTGCTTGTCAGCCTTCTTTTAAAATGAAACAAATTAAACCTTTTTCCAGCGTTATAAATTAGGTAGAAGCCCTCCCTCCGAGGCAATCCAAAGTTCTGCCTTAACCCCATTTCAATACAACAAATGCACACAGTAGGAGCAGCACTGTTTGATAATTCAGTTTGCACACTAAGTAGCAACTACTTGGAAAATAGTGTAAGACAGGGATAATAAACTCTGTTTCCCACATTCTCATGCAGGTGGACTACCAGTGCATAGTTGCTGACAGGTGGGACCACCAATAGCTCCCCCACCTGCTGGGCAGCCAATCGCTGGTGTTTTAGTTGAGCCTCCAATTGGGCCTTGAACTCCTCTGCCTTCTTCTGTTCACTAACCTTAGCCTGTTGTTCAACTGCTTGTGCCTTTTCCTTCTCCACCCTGCCAAAGACACAACAGAAAGTGTGTTATACCACCACACAAAATCCAACTATCCAACTGGAATTAATTTTATCCAGTTCAATTACTGTTGGAAGAACAAATGTTAAGATTGAACATCACTGAAGAACTGGTCATGGTTTCAGAAGTCCTCTGAAATTAACTACTAAAGGTGCATGCAACATCCCTGGAAAATTCTGATGCTGAACTACTGCAGCACCTTACAGGAAAATATTAATCAAAACTAGAATTTATAATTACATGTGAGACTGCAATCAGCTGATACCATTGATCTGAAACAGTTCTTTCCAAGAGACTCAGAAATGCTGTTTCAACTCTAAGTAAGCAATACTTGGGTTGGACTTGATGATCTTTGAGGTATCTTCCAACCTTGCTTATACTGTGATACTTAAAATACTTCTTTAATAATCTGGATATTCTCAGGCTGAATTTACTTTAATTGTACATATTCATTTTCTTTGCATTATGGAAGTATTTTTCTAAAGCCATGCCAAAATTAGCCTAAAACCTTTCCATGCACTGTAAGAGTAAATTTTCAGCATACAATAGTGATTACTTCATAAGTATGAAAAAATTATTATTAGCTGCAACAAATCTGTAAGATCTGCATAAATTAACTCTGACATCAGCATGTAAGTTGAGCTTTACAGCTGAAAGCTTGGCTATTGTTATCCAAACACAGTAAACACACCTCACAGATCTGCTTTTACTGGTTGCAGCTCCCAGGTTTTGTTCTCTACTGGGAACTTCTGTTTAACATACACACAGACAAAATAAAACTGCTTTCTGGAAACGCTCAATTGAGTTTCTTTACCTTTCAGCAAATGCCCTGATCTCCCATAGCTCCAATTCCTCCTCTGCCACCCAACTTTCAATTACAACAGGGCCTGTTTGCTTGGGTGTTTCTGGCCTTTTTGGCCTTAGTGCGCTTGATCGCAGTCCCTTCCTCTGGGGCGTTGGAGTTTCTTTAGAGAACAGTCAAAACACACATATTAAACTCAATCATAAAACAAAATTCAAGTGTAAACCAAGATTTAGTCTCTCAGGCTCATTTTATAAACAGGAAGACCTTTCAGCTTCAGGTGAAGCAGGTCACTTTGTTAAATGCATCATTTGTTTTCAATAGGTGAATGAATAGCTCCTGTCAAGTTGTGTTTGCTCCCTCGATGGTCTGAATTAATAAAAAATCCAGTTACCTTCATTTCTGTAGGAGTTTATGGGAAGGGAAAAAACATATGTATAAACAAACATACCTTTTGGAGCCTCTGGTACACCAATGGGACAAATAATTTTTCTTATACAGTACTCTGAGCGGATTCCATATGGACCAACATCTCTTCGCTTGATTATCTCTGTCGTCGTGATTTCCGTTTCAGATGTTTCTACAACAAATTAGTCCCATACATTAACAACTGAAGACAAAGAAAAGCTACTTCTCCATTCAAGGTAAAGTAACAGCTACTAGTACAAACTGTCAACTAAGATATTTCATAGCTAACATTAAGCCTTTACAGAAATGCCTGGAATGAGTCTAACACTCCAAATGAACTGAGTCTTTGATGTCCAGAGGAGGGCAACAAAGCTGGTGTGAAAGGTCTGGAGATCAGGTCTCATGAGCAGCAGCTGAGGGAACTGGGATAGTCTGGAGAAGAAAAAGGAGGCTGAAGGGAGACTTCATTGCTTTCTACAACTACCTGCAAGAAAGCTGGAGTGAGGTGGAGGTCAGTCTCTTCTCCCTAGTATCACAAGAGGAAATAGCTTGAAATTGTGCTAGGGGAGGGTTAGGTTGGATAGCAAGAAAAACTTCTAATCTGCAAGAGTGGTCAGAGATTGGAACAGGCTGCCAAGGGAGGTGGAGAGGTCACCATCCCTGGAGGTGTTCAAGAAACATGTAAACGTGGTACCTGGGGATGTGGTCTAATGGCCAGGGTGTTGGGTTGACAGACAGACTTGATGACCTTAGAGGTCTTTTCCAACCAAATCACTTCTATGAACAGCAAGAGCTTTTGCATGGAGAAACTCAGAAAAAGTGCTACCTGTACGTGTAGTTCCTCCCCCAGGTGGAGCTTTGGCTGCCATATCATCCCATTTGAGGCAGGCCCACAACAACCGCAACATGAGGCTCACTCCAGCCAACGACCTGACTGTCTGCAGGCGATACCTAACAACAAAGCAGTAACTACATCTTAAAACCAAACCAAGGGCACAAAGGTTTTCCATCCTCCCTTTATGAAATAAATAGAACAAGCAATGGCAAAATTAGCAGGTTTGGGCAAAAATCTATTTTAAATTTGAATTAATTTCATCATATCCTTAACCTTTCCTTACAAAAGTAAAGTATGTACCTCCAAGTGATCCCAAAGGTTGGCCGTGGGGATGGATACGGCCAAATATCCAAGGCAGGCTTTGCGTTGTAATTGAAATAGGGAACTTCTCTGATCCCTCCTTTTCTCGCCAGTTTTTTTAAGTCGTCATTGGGCAAAACAAAAATGCTTTTTTTACTGCTTTTGGTGACAAATTTCCTGTAAGATGGTAAGGCAGTTCCAGAACGAGTTTTTTTGGGTCTTGTAAATTTCATCAACTTCACTTTGTCTTTTGTAGAATATTCTTTGCTGACAGTCATGGAAGTCACCAATGTGCCTTCTGGGGTGGTCAGTGAATCGGTCACTGTTGTTGTCACCACTGTTTTGCTATGTTCCTGTACAGAAATGACATCAACATTCCTGTCTGCAGCTGGAGTGCTGAGCTTGGTTACAGTAGTGGTGGTGGTTACAGTGGATATGGCACAGTTCTCTGTAGATGACACTACTGTTGTTTTCTCTTCATTAGAGGCTACAGTCTCTGCAACTTTATACACAGTTTTGGATTCTGTAGACACAGTTGATGTTGTGGTTGTCACTTCAGTAATCACAGTTTTTATTTTACCTTCTCCATTGATGTTTTCCATTTTATGTGTCTGTACACCATTCTGATCAGCAAAGTCACTACTCAGGCTAGATTCCTCACAGGAGGTTACAGGCGACGGAGCAGCTTTCTTATCCCCAATGGCTTCAGTTTCCATAGATTCCAGTTCACTGTTGAGGTTATTTTCTTTACAGACAGCAAGTGCTGGTGTGGAAGCAGTGCCAGCAAAGGAAGATCTCTCAGGAGAAAGCTGCTTTTCTTCACATTTCTGCACATACTTGGGAACTTTATCTGGTGGCTGAAGACCCTCTCCAGATTCCAGCTTGGGTGATGCCTGCAGGCGTGACTTTGGGTCCATGTTATTTCTGTCCTTCGTGTCCTCTCCCATGATGTCACCATTCATGAATGGTTTTGACGACTCCTTAAAAGTCAGTGGTTTTATTTCATGTTCTGGAATGGACTTACTAATATTATTCACTTTTGGTTCAACATCAGCTCCTGCCTTATTTTCAGAGGTGTCTTTAACTTCGTTTGGCAACACTTTGACGTCATTGTCTTTTCCATTCATTTGAAATGCTGACTTCTCTGTCTCAGTTTCTTCATCTTTCTTACTTTTTTTGTCAGTAACACTATTTTCATTTGTCTGATCAAGATATTTGTTTACGGTACCTGTCTCCACTTTCAGATCCTGACCTTTCTTTTGACCATTAGTTTCAGTTAGTTGACAGCTCAGTAAATCCTCATCCATTTCTGCCCCATCCATGTGTTCTGGAGTTTGACTTTGAAGGTTTCTTTCAGAAATCAGCTCTGTTGGCTTTAGATCTTTACTAACTGATTTTTGATGAAATATCATCTTCTTTTCAGATTTATTTTCAGTCTTTCCTGGAACAGTTTCCTCCTCCATTTCACTTTCTTGAGAGGATGTTGGTTCAGTATGGCTTTTTCTCATGCAATTGTTTTCTGGATCTTTGTTCCGCTGTTCAGAATTCCCTTCTGAAACGGTCTTTTCAAAAGTGGCCAGAGCATCTTTTCTGTAGCTGCTTTCAGTTACTGCTGCCTCTAAGTTTTCACTCTGACACTGAGGTACTTTGCTAATAGGTAGTTTTTGTTTCAAAGGCTTTTCACTTGTTTCTGAAACATCCCATTTGATTCTGCCTTCTGTGTTTGGTTGTTTCAAGCCATCCACCAAGGAACTCTCCGATTCTCCAAGCACCTCTTGCCCTCGACACCTATCAGCAGCCATAGGTTCAGGGTTGCTTTCTTTGCTGTCATTCTGAATGGAGTTTTCGCCTTCAGAGGACTGAGGTGAGTCTTCATCCAGCAGCTGGCCTTCTCTTTTGGAAAGTCTGTTTGTCAAAGGCAAAGAGGCTTCGTCTAGCTCACCTGTTTTGCTACAAGAGATGCTGCTGATGGGCAAGGAGTCCTGTTCTGCATCTTCTGTTTGGGGCTTATGTGAAGTGCAGGTTTGCTGTTGGGAGGACACAGCCAGCTGGCTGCCTTCTTTCGCTTTTCTCATCTGTAGCTCAGCAATGGCTTTCTGGGAGCTCACAGACTGAGCACCTGCAATTTTAGCACTAGCCTCCAGTTTCAACTTTTCTAGACGTTGTTTTTCTTCCAGTGTGAACTGTTTTATTCTCCTCTCAAGGAGTCCATCTAATTTGGAGGATTTAACTTTCCTCTTGTAGCAAGTCCTTAAATGAAACCCCTCACTGACATTGATTATATCCTGCTTACAATGACTGTCCTCATCTCTTACGGGAGATTCAATTTTCACATCATCTACATCCATAGGCTCTTCCTTGATGACTTTATCATTTTCTCCATCGATTTCTTTTTCCACTGTGAAGAAGAAATAACTCTCAATCAGTAAGCTCTCCTAGCAATGAATACCCAACTCTATTTTGCCATTCAGCACTAGGAAATAAATGTGCCTTTGAGCATACTCACAGAAAGCAAGAAAAAGGGAATAAAAACTTCAGACACTGCTACAAGGGGGAACATGCAGTCATTGAACTGAGACATTTTAAATGCCTTGACAAAATCTGTTAGACAGCTTTTCCACAGCTGTTTCTGCATGTGTAAAGGCATAGGACCTCAATGCTGGAATGAACAGGTAGTTTTAGAAGGACTTAAGTACACCACCTTTGTCTGCTGCACGATCCAAGCTTTCAGAAATCCTATCCCCTTCTACTTTTTCCTCACGAGACTTTTCTTCTTTCACTTGTACTTTCTCCAAGGTTTCTGAAACATCTGCTTTATCTTTTTCTTGCAGATCATGAGAATCCTTTGTTCTGTCTTTCTCTGTTTTCATCTTAATTGGACCTTTTCGTTTATCCAAGTTGCATTTTTCTTCTTCACTCTTTGCTATTAACAAATGAAATGGCTTCCATTATTCAGAGTATTTTTCATACATTAGCTCATGTCAGGTTGCTTCTCAACACATTCGCTTATTACTGAATTGGTTGTTATCAACAAAGATCAGCAGATAGAACACTATCTAGTGTTGTAACACTTTGTTACAACAAAGTCTACATTATAATTATGCATGCAAATAATGAACTGAATGCCCAATAAAAAGCACCAGGTTAGTAGTTCACAAAAATGTAAGCAATGCAGACACTTACTTGGTAGCAACTTTCTGTAGTTTGCATTAGTATTTCCAGGCAGTCTGGGCATAAACCTGTGCACATGTGTTTTACTAATCCAGCTCCAGCCTCCATATCCTGTTACTCTGTATTCCTCTCCTTTTTGTTTCCAAACCTGTTTTTTAAAATAGTAGTTTTAATGCTGCTATTTGCTGCATTTGTAATGTACACATTAATTTTAAAACCCAAACCCAGACTTCTCTCTGCAAGTTGAAGTATACCTGTGAAATAATGTACTAAAATTAAAGACATAGCTGCTGATAATTCAATTGATCCTCTCACAGTAACACCTAAAAATCACATTTATTTCATGAAACAGTGAAAATCTATTTACCTAAAAGCTGAAAGATAAGCCAAGTGTTTGGGTCAACCTGTACGTTTGTTACAACAAATAAATTCAGACCAAAGAACCATTCCAACAAAATTTATTTAAAATCTACTGTAAGAGAAAGGAAGAGGTTTCTATAGCAGTTCCCATCATGTCATCTAAGCTTCCCAAGTAAAGAAAGGCAGCTAGGTTAGATTTTTTAGGTGAATGGGGATGGGAGCAGTGGACAGGGACAGACATACAGACAAGATTCCAATAACCATATAGAACCCTTCTACTAGGAAAGGCTACATTTTGTAGACACACATCTGTCAACTCAGGCAGGGTCACTAAAAGCACATAATATATGTCAAATTTAGTTCAGACCAAGATTATGTCCTTGAATACACAGGCAGAGTTGCTGTTCCAATGGCTGGGAGCAATCCGATGATGTTGGAATGTTATATTTGAAATGGAAACAGCAAGAGATTAAGAAATCAACACCCGTATTTTGTTTGTTCTTCGCATAACAGAAAGCCTTACCTGGTGTTTGACAGGAAATGTGTATTTCACCCAAGTAGCTTGCTGCATTGTTTCTTCTTCTTCTTGTTTTCTCTCTTTTTTTTTCACCTTCTCCTTTTCCTCTCTCTCTATTGCTGTCATTCTGCGTAACCTAATACACAGATATTGAAGAGCATTTAAGTACACTATCATGTAAGCAAATACAAAAACAACAGCAGCACGTGCTACTCCTTTGAACAAACATCTGAAAGTTAAGAAGAATGCCCAGTAGCAGGTTATATGAAGTACTTGCAACAACACAATTTTTCTAGCTATTCCAGTGAGGCAAACGCAGCTGCATGCTACTATGTCTAACATCAGACACATCTCATTTCTGCTTCTGTGCCACCACGAGACACAAAAGACAGGCTCCACTGAACTAAGTTTGTTGAAATTTGCTCTTCCAGTCTTTATCACTCTGAGACTGTGGCTCAGATAAACAACCTTGCCTTGCAGGAGCAATGACATTACAGAAATATTGTCAGGTATTTTCACAAAATAACAGACTGGTAGGGGGTGGAAGGGACCTCCAGGAATCACCTCATCCAACTTCTCTGCTAAAGCAGGGCCACCCACAGCAGGTTGCCCAGAATGACATCCGGGTGTTTTTTTAAAGTCTTCAGAGGAGACTCCACAATCTCTCTGGGCAGCCTGCCCCATGTGCCAGCACCCTGCCAGCAAATAGGTTTCTCCCTATGCTTAGTTGAAACTTCCTGTGTTCCACTTTGTGCCTGTTGTTCCTCGTCCTGTCCCTGGGCACTACTAAAAAGAGTCTGGTCCCATCCTCTTGATCCTCACCCTTTAGATATTGATAGGCATTGACAAGGTCCCCTTTCAGTTTCTGAGAAAAAAACATTAAGTCCTGAATGACTGACTAAATTTAAAGATAATTCTTACAGGCTTAGAGAAACTACTCCTTGTACAAAACAAAGAAAAGTTCTCCTATTCAAAAATATTAGGATCTTTCTTTATTTTACCTAGTGTGCCCCAAGGACTCCCGCCAGATTGGCAGCATGACAACAGGTTTGATTGCACATTCCAGTATGGCCAGTGCCAGTGCAAACTCTCTGGGTTTACTGCACATCTGAACAGCCTTAATCCAGTTTGACCTACATTGGGGAAAAGATAGAAAGCTGAAATGTATACATGCACTACACAGCGTGCTATGTTAATAACATTTCATGCTAGGATGAAACCTCCTGTATTTGAAAACTTCATTCAACTGCGCAATCTTTTTAGCCATTCAGCACAAAACACACAGAGGTTATCTTGTATTTAAATACGATAAAGGATGGGGCTTGGAAATCATCGATTTGAAGAGACAAAGACCATTGTGTATTAATACTGTTAACAAAAATACAAGCAAAACAGGACAAGGTGCACTGTCCTTTATTCATTTACCTGTGGGAAGCCCAGTTAGGGTGAAGGAATGACGCCGGGATATTGTTTTCTAGCTGAATAATAGTTAGCCTCAAAGTGGATATGGTAAGAACTTTGGACCCATGTACAGACCCATTCCATTTGAACTCTCCAGCAGGAGTCAGACAGAATTTATGTGAGAGATGTCGTCTCTTGTCATGGTCCTCCCTGTGCTGGTGCTTGTTCAGTGCAAAGGAGTTAGTGGCATACTGGTTATGATAAACTCGGTACTTCCCCTCTTGCCCCAGTTTGAAGTAATTGTTGAGATTTCCTTTCATCACAATCTCCTTTTTTGTGTTCATCCGAGAGACCTCACCTTGAGAGTTGACCACCAGAACCTTGTGAAAGAAAGGTACAAAAGATTCGCTTACATTTCAAATACTTCTATTTAGTTATTTAGGCTCTGATACTCTATATAAACCATAATAAAAATACCTTGTGTTGGTTTGTGGAAGCAAACAGTTTCTTATTTGAAATACTGCGTATATTGTACAGTTAGGATATTCCCAAGGATCAACATTAACATTAAAAAAAACCCCACCCTGCAATCCAGGCTCCTTAGGAAGTCCAAAAGAAACCCTTTTTGCTGCTCTGAATTATGCCCACTGAGGGAGACAGTTTTGGGAAACAGCTTCACTAAACTTCAGTAAGCTTTCTGTGAAACTTCTCCTTGGTAAATCACAGAATTCACACCTGTAGCTAAGCAAATAAATATCTGGGACTTTGAAAACGTGGCAAGGATAACATCCCTGGAGATATTCTAAGTGAGGCTTAACAGGCCTCTGGGCAATCTGATCTAGCTAAGGATGCCCCTGCTTACTGAAGAGAAGGTTGGACTAGATGACCTTTGGAGATCCTTTCCAACTCAGTCTATTTCCCCATTTGCCAATTCATTATTACTCCTTTCATTTTAAAAGAGATTATCAATTTTCTAGAACAGTTTTTTGTACTTGAGTTTTCCAATATGTGCACAAACCTCTCTGCCTTCTTTATATAACTTATTTGCTTCATGTGCTGCAGCAGCAACCTGCTGGCTTTTCAGCTGGCTCAACTTGCTATCTGGATTTCGTAATCTTGTGAGCATTCGCGTCGAACCTGGCATGCCTTTTCCTGCGCCTGGAGAATCACTTCTTTCACCATTAGATTTCTCTCCTGCCCAAGGAGAAAAAATAACAAAAAGGCTTTTAAAACTGAATGAAAAGTTGGAAGTCTCCTTCTAAAACAGACTGAAAACCGAAAAGTTTTGTATTATGTATGAGTTATAAAGTAAAAAGTCAAAGATGCACAAAGTGAAATTTCAAGACACAATAATATCGTTCTCGTCATTATCAGTATTATCATCATTATTACCTATGTCCTCTGAAGTCAGAGATCCTCTCTCTGCATTTTCAGCATCATCAGGTGTCTTAATGGAGTCATTCTGCCCAGAGCCCAACTCACTACCGTAGCTGTTTTCAACATCTGACTGTAGAGGTGCAGCAGATGCACTGCTACTGTTGCTAGGGACCATCTGACCAGTTTCTTCTACAAAAGAAGAGCTTCATTTTTAGTTTTTCTTTTATACTGGATCAATGCTTCCTTTCTTTTTTCCCTAGTTTTTAATTTTTCATTAAAAAAGTCATCTGAACATCTTTTGCTGAACTGGAAAGAAATACCCATAAAATATTAATTCCCTCCAGAGCACTGTGTCCATGAAAGTGGTTTTGGTTCTGTTTTAAGCAGTTTCAACTTCTACAGCTTTAAAGAGCTGAAATTCATGCTTAGATGAAATATGAACACATTTTAAATACAACACATTTTTTTCTCTATAGATGCAGACACAGAGACCCCCTCTCCTGAGACTTCATCTTTCTTTTAGAAATGCAGATTTCGTGAAATTTGGTCTCCCCACAGCTTCTATAATGTTTTTGCTTTTGATTTCCTTGTGCTCCTCAAGGCAAACACCTTTCAGTGTTTCACCTCTCCAGTCTTCCACTGAATCTTTGATTGTCTTTTCTTCAGCACATTAATTCTCAGGAATCCCAGATTTCACAGTTCAACTGGCACCATGCTGTGTCTAAAGCCTTCCTCTGCAAGCTTAAAATAGCATCTTCTTAGAATCTGATGGGTCTAGGCATGGAGTCCAACTCACTAAGACAAAAGGGTTCAGCTGTCCTTGTCCTGGGATTCTTATAACATCCCTAACCTGAAGGCATCTTGATTTTTGGCTTTGTCAAGTGGGTGACCATGACTGTTCAATCCACTTCCATTTTTAATCTTAGAACCACTGTGGTGACTGCTGTTTGGAGTAGAGTGGAAACACTCAACAAACTCTTCATGAAAGACTGGATTCCAACTGCATTTAACAAGGATGGTGACAGACACATTCTTGTCTACTCTTATTTTCCTCCTCTTTGGGGGTAGCTGTGTCAGCAGTATTGATTCAGTATCTCTCCCTCTCTCTGAAACGAGTGTCTTGAACTAGAATTTCACCATAGAAGCACAAGTATCACTATAAATATGGTAAATCAGACTTAAGGACGAACCTCCCCACATCCTTTCCTACAAAAGAAGGCCCATGAATTTTAAAATAAGCTAGAAATTCTGGAAGGAGAAAAGTACCTGTGAAAGAATAATAAAGAAGTAACGATAAATATAGAAGTGAATCTTTTAAGTATAAACCTATAAACTTGTTTGGAACAAAGTTAGAGGATCTCTATTTTACCATTCAACCTCTACACAGTCATTTTAACTTCAAATGGAATTAAAAAAATAGAAGTATGAGCAAAAACATTTGGTCAAACATCTAAAATGTATGCTTTTTGTCCCACGCACTGGGATATTTTAAAAGTGTACTGTGAAGCTTCCAGATTATTAGTTAATCTTTCATTTTCTCCTTCTGTTAGCAAAGATTATTGACAAGGTGTGGATGCATTCACATCTGCAAGCTCCAGAACTGCAATCTGTATCCAAATGGAGGAGACAAAATGGTTACTGCTGCTTCTGAAAACCTAACACACCAAGCAGGGCTGCATCACAGATGAGAGCAGTTTTACATTGTTAAGAAACCGAAAATAAAACTCTAATCATTCTAAGAGTAATCAGTAGTTTAGAACAACATTTGGTCATGTAGTAAAGCTTGCAACAGAACACAATTCTAAACGTAACAGAGTATCAATCTAAAATACTACACTGAAAATTTAAATGACACCTAATCAAGTCCCATTTATTTCTAAACTTAACAACTTTTCTTGTTGCTGACAGCTTTTTTAAAGTGTGCATTGCTACTTTTGAACCACTGACATGGCAGAACAAAACATGTTAAAATCCAAGAGCTTCTCTGCTTCTAATTCTGAAATCTGTTTAAAATTCCAAGCACACAATTTCCATCCTGATATTTCAGTGCAATGGTTTACTCACATGAATGAAAACACTTTTGTCTGTTAGTACTTCGTACAGTAAATGAGAGGTTAAAATAATAAACAAGCCAGCAGCAAATCAGAATTTGAAATAAACTTTGATTAAGATGCTAACAATTGTTATGGATAGCTATGGAAAATATACAGTGAAAAAAGAACACCAAAAAAAAAAAAAAAAAGCTTAGCCATACTCATCTTGGAAAGGCATGGAAACAAATGCTAATGGGCCACAAATTTCAAGCACTAGTTGCAAGAAAATTAACTTTGAAATGTTAATGACAACGTAGCAGTAAAGGATGGCACTGCAAGCAAACAGCATGAGTGATGTGCGCTGTGAATGGGTTTAGAGGACAAACTGGATAGAAAAACTGAACAGATTCCCCAAATTACAGAGGCATTGGTGACAGTGCCTTCTGTACCTGAGAGTTCCTGAGGGAGCTCTGATGCCACCTTCTTCTCTGCCACGTTGTTGCTATCAAGGCTTTCTGACTGACACCCCATTGCGTTCTTCCCTTCAGAGCAACTAGTCTCTCCTGCAGAAGGATTTGTGTTGCTGTCATCACTGCTTGATGTCACAGAGTTACTTTTATCCCCAACGACAGTTGCCTCTACAGTAAAATGCACAACAAAACTTTAGGGATATTCTTTAGTATACCTCAGGATGTCATTTGCCATCATCCCTAGAAAGCAGCTTTGTTTGTTTGATAATGCTGGACAACATGGAGCTTTTCCCTTTTTTCCTTCAATGAGGTAGTATTGTCTCAGAATCAAAGAGCAAACTATTTGGTGAGGAAAACAATGTTAAAAATGATGTCATATTGCTTACTGCAAACACACTGATCACAACCTGTAAGTGCCACCTGTAAGCTAGCTGTATTTAATTTGCAAAGTAGGAAAACTGAAATGAAATTGTTAACAGGAAAAACAATTCCAATATATAACCACAAAGGAACTGATATCATCTATTCCTTAAAAACTAATTCAGAGAATCACACAAAAAAAAGTCATAGTAACACTGAAAAAATTGTAAGGATCTTAACTAAGGACTTGCTTGACCTAAATGAAGTTGTTAAAGAACAGTCAGTTACTTTACCTTCTGTTTTTACTTTTTCTCCATCTTGCTCAGCAGGTGTTTCCTCAGTTTTATCTTGGTCTCCATATTCTTCCTTGCCTTTCTCAGCATCTGTGTGGTCATTATCAACATCACTTTTGACCTTTTCTGCTTCATCATCTGCTGTGGCTTTATCTTCCACTATTTCTCCTTTCCTTGCTCTGATAACATCCAAAATTTCATCTACAATAAAAATATGTTGTTGTCAATAAACAACAAACCACCACTTACAGAGCCACTGAGAATAGGTCCTCAAGAATTCACCACTACATAGCTGTGCTGGCACCTGCATGATGCTTCTCCATCAATTTCTGATGACAAAACAAACCAGCATTTGATTCAAAGTCCAACATCTGTTCCCATTAAACAAAACACTCTTACCATTTGCTGCAGAAAGGAAAGACTTGTTGCTGCCCCTTGCTTTGTTGGTAAGATCTTCTGTCACATCCATGTGCCTATGGATTTCTTCACGCATTTCATCCATAGTTTTGCATAGGTCAGCTTCCCAGTAATCTTTGTCTAGGCATTCAATTAACTCTGCCAGTTGTATCTTTGTGCTATAGTACCAGATTTTCTTATCTTTCTCACTTTCTGAATCTTCTTCTCTGTAGAGTATTAAAAAAAGAGTTTAAAGTATCTGAGTAATTGACAAAAATTAGCATCAGTCTACTTTTGGCAGGCTTACTAAATGCCAATATCTGAATGTGAACAAAGAAACCACATGATGGCATTCATCTGCGCCCAGTTTAGTATCCAAATGCTCCTTTCTCACTTCCCTTTTTCATCCCCTCAGAAGTTCTCACGACGAATCCCTCAGGAAAGCCTTTGAAGAGTCTCCTTAAAACTGGTTTGTGCAATCTGGCAACAAGATTTATTCTCATTGTATTTACTACTGCAGTAACCAGTGATCTATGGCTACATCTCCAACAATTACCAATCAAAAAGGGTATGGCTCCAGAATCCATCAAGGGTAGTCCTTCTGACTGCATAGTCAAGAAATACCAAAGTTAGGAAAATGAAAGCATAGAATAAGACATTCAGAAAATATTTCACATTAGTATCAATAAAGTGTTCACCTGTGACAGCACCAGTGAGGGACAAGAGTCATAATATGCTCTTTGGAAAAGAGATGGGGATTCCCACATTTTTTCTTTGGTACTCCACAGTATCAGGAGGCTGGACAAAACTACTGGAGGACCACAGTGCCAGAAGCATCTCAATAGGGTTACCAGACTCAAGGAAGCTCTGAAGTATCTCAGGTAACAGGTTCTCCCAGAGTGCTGGAGAGCATTTGGAGGAGGCTCTCGCAAGTGGTTCTGCAGAAGGCTGCTTGATTTCTACTTGGCTTGTTCAGTCCTGTTCAGCAGTAGCAGCCAGATATAGGCTGGCTATGGGCAGGACCTCTCATTTCTGCCACTCCCAACACCTTCAACACTATTATGGCATGACTTATCAGTGATTTATCAGCCTGGCCTTTACACACGGGAGAGGAGCTAAACCATTGTGCTCTTTGTGCTACTTGTAAAAGCATTACAGACCCAAGGCTCACTGAATCCAGTTGTCAACAACAATGGAAAGCTGGAATATCTACTCTTGGAAGGTTTATGTTCTCTACTGTCTGCCTCTACATGGCTTATACTTTAAAGACAGTAAGAACTGGCCTCCGACATTCAGAAAACTAAACAACCATAAGGCAACTTGATCGTCATCTCCGTAATATTTTCCACATTCTAACAACTGTGGTTATGACATTAATCATGGCAACATTACTCAAAATTCAACTACTCATTTGTCACAACCACTGCTACAAAACAGAGTTTGGGTTTGGATGATAAAACCTGGTGTATTGCAAAGAAATACTGTCCTTTGCCCCTTGTCCTGTCATTGGACATTCCTGAGCAGAGCCTGGCTGCATCCTCCTGACACTGCCCCTCACATCTTTGTAAACATGAGGGAGGTCACCCCTCAGGCTCCTCTGCTCCAAGCTGAAGAGCCCCAGCTCCCCCTGCCTTTCCTCAGCAGGGAGATGTTCCACTCCCTTCAGCATCTTTGTGGCTCTGTGCTGGACTCTTTCAAGCAGTTCTCTGAGGTTCTTCTTGAACTGAGGGGCCCAGAACTGGACAAGACACTCCAAATACTCTCCTCACTAGGGCAGAATAGAGAGAGAAGAGAACCTCTCTTGACCTACTAGTCTTGCTCCTTCTAATCCACCCCAGGATGACATTGGCCTTTTTGGCCACAAGGTCACACTGCTGGCTGATTGTCATCCTGTTGTCTGCCAGGACCCCGAGGGCCCTTTGCCCTATGCTGCCCTCTGAAAGTACAGAGTTTAATATTTATGTGAAGCATTTCAGATGTATTTCCACAGATCTTAGCCATGTAGGAGACACTTTTGTCCCCTTATGAAGTAGATTTAGTATAAAGTTTTGAGGCACATTATGTATAAACTGAATTATGTCAAAGTTCTACAAGGTGTCCAGTGGAATTGGTTGGTTCTGTACAGCCCACCTGGCACAGTTAAAGAGCACTGCTACTGCAGATCTACCAGAACAATTGTCTGTTTCTTCTCTTGATTCCATCAAGAGCACTGGAAAGTTTTTTTAATCCAAACCACATATTTTGGAAAGAACTCATTTTGGAAGCATGCACAGGTACATCTACACTAGCAGAAGGCATGAGATCTAATGACAATAAGGATAGGGACCAGCAGGGAAAAACTCTTTTAACCTAGATAATCCATGTGAACACACAAAAGAAAGTCAGGAAACAATTAATGGTTAAACTGCCCTTTTTTTGTTTACAAAGACAAGAAGAAACTTTTCTATTTAACTTTTGAAATATTTTCATCACCAACAAAAACCCCAGGAAAATGGAAAATCCAATAAAATCTTTCCTTCTGCTGGGTTGTTTACAGCTCATCTATTTTGATTTGAAATGGAATACTGATGATGTGTTTCCTCTTTAAATCCCAATTAAGATACAAAACTTACATTCATAAAACTTGATTTATTATTTCTGAAATGCAATTTGCTCACTGACCTAACAGGAATGTAAAATCATTACCCAAATGAGTACATTTAACCATTGCAGATGTCTTTTTAGTGCAGTTAAAGTTGCCATTGGTGTGTAAAAGAACTGTCACATGTACATTTTGAAGAGCTGGGAAGCACCTGTAGGATTTGAGCTTCAAACACACTGAAGTATTGCCTGTACCAAAACCTTCTTAACATCAAATATTTCACTTTGCTGAGAAAAAAATCCCATTGTTTCACAAATCAAGTTTAGTAAAAAATAATGATCAACTGCCTATGTATGGGAAGGAATAAAAGCCTGTTTACCTTAAAATTGCCTTTGGACTTTAAAATGCTAATTCCCAGACCTCTACTGACACACAGAATATAACTGTTCTGTTGGTGAGACAAACCCACTTCAGAAACGACCTTTTCCTCAAAAGTTTGAAAGGAAAGATACAAAATCCCATGGCTAGATGAGACTATCTGTAAATTATCCAAGCACAGATAACTACAGCAAAAAGATTATCAGTTCATAGAATCATACAATCAACTAGGTTGGAAGAGACCTTCAAGATCATCCAGTCCAACCTATAACCCATCCCTAACCAAGCAACTTGACCATGGCACTAAGTGCCCCATCCAGTCTTTTCTTGAACACCTCCGGGGATGGCAACTCCACCACCTCCCTGGGCAGCCCATTCCAATGCCAATCACTCTTTCTGTCAAGAACTTCTTCCTAGTATCCAGCCTATACCTCCCCTGGCACAACTTGAGACTGTGTACCCTCCTTCTGTTGCTGGTTGCCTGGGAGAAGAGTCCAACCCCACCTGGCTACAATCTCCTTTCAGGTAGTTGTAGACAGCAATGAGGTCTGCTCTGAGCCTCCTCTTTTCCAGGCTGCACACCCCCAACTCCCTCAGCCTCTCCTCACAGGGCTGTGCTCCAGGCCCCTCCCCAGCCTTGCTGCCCTTCTCTGGGCACCTTCCAGTACCTCAACATCTCTCTTGAATTGAGGCACCCAGAACTGGACACAGCACTCAAGGTGTGGACTGAGCAGTGCTGAGTACAGGCATGTACATTCCATGTTCATCACAATCAAGCTTGCTGTGAAAATCAAGCTTTCAATTCATTTTCTGGGAATAGAAGGTAGAAAATTATGCATGAGGCAATGGAAGTTTCAGGGTGACCATCACATGCTGCTGAACCATCCAAGTGATACACCACATAAGGCAGAGGATGTGACTGAGTATAAAAATAGAGATATTTGTATAAAAATAAGAGTATTAAAACTGCCCTGCATCTTATAAAAGATTAGTTGATACTAAAAATAACAAAACATGGACTCTCTTTTTTCAAGGTGTGAAAGAATGCAGGACAGAAAGATCAGTGATAAATAATCATTAAAGCATCAGTTATCAATACATTACAGAAAGAGCACAGTATTTTGAAGGGGTCCTTAAAAGCACTGTTTGCAAGATGTAACAGCAGCAACAGTCCTTGGAATCCCTCTTAAGGACTTGGGTAATATCTTAATATTCACTGCAATCTGTTTTGCATGAAATCCCATTAGGGGTTCTTTTGTTCATAATACAGAACAGACAATTCTATGTCAAGAAAACTAGTTAAAAAAATCTCTTAATTTTTTCCTAAATTAACAATACCTTTGGTTTCACTTAAATAATTATTCTCTTCCATTAGGAGAACAATTACATAAGAATAGGCTTGAAGAAGAAAACCCAGTCTCCAGCAGTTATTTTCCTGTTAAAAATGTGGAAATATTTTTTATAATTTCAGGTTCATCTATTCAGGTGAAAAAAAAAAAGTCAGAGCACCATGTCCTCACCAGCAAGGGTTCACAGAACCATAGAATGGTTTGAGTTGAAAGGGACTTTAAAAGATCACCTAATTCCAGATGCCTGCCATGGACAGAAGTACCTTACTAGACCAGAATGCTCAAGGCCCCATCCAACCTGGCCTTCAATGCCTCCAGGGTTGGAACCCCACAAAGCTTCTCAAGGCAACCTGTTCCAGTGCCTCACCCTCCTCATGGTGAAGAATTTCTTCCCAGCATCTAATCTAAATTGAGCTTCCTCCAGTCTGAACCCCATGTCCTATTACTATACCCCTTGCTTTGATTTGAAATTGAATTAAAGATGCAAAGTAGATCACTTGAAGACAGGCATTTCTTGCTGCTTTGACTTTGTTTATGTCTACAGAAGCGTTCACATACAGCATTTTCTGCATTTCTAGTTAACGGAGATGGTGAATACCTCCAAGTGCCTCTGAAAGTTTTGGCTTCAAAGGCAGACCAGTACCAAACCAGTATCCCACAGCCAAACACTATCTCAGCAGGTGACTGCACTGGAACTACTGCCCTATGCACCTGTGTGATCACAAAAAGAGTTAAACTACTTTTTAGCAGCTTTTACAAGTAACTGGAGAGTTCTCATTAAAATTCCCTTTTTCTTCATATTGATGTATTTTAGGTACATTAAGATGGAGGTCCTCCCCCCCCCCCTTTTTTATATATAGATTATTAGAGTATTTATTTTGGAGAAAATTGATGGGTTAATAACATGGGGGAGTGGTTTTAAGCTGAGGGAGAGTAGGCTCAGACTAGAACTTAGAAAGAATTTCTTCAGTACAAGGGTGGCGAGACTCTGGTTCAAGTCTAGTTGTGAAGTGTCACAGCCCGTGGCAAGGAGGCTGGAGCAGATGATCTCTGTGGACCATTCCAACCTAAGACATCCTATGAAATCCCTACTTACAAACCAGCCCACAGTAGTCTTTTCTAACAATTTTAAGATGGCACCAGCAACTTTCAGAATACATTGAAAATCCACCCAATGCCACATTATCATAGAATCACAGAATGTCAGGGGCTGGAAGGGACTTTGAGAGCTCATCCAGTCTAATCCCCCCGCCAGAGCAACATCACCTAGACCAGATCACACAGGAACACATCCAGGCGGGTTCTGAATATCTCCAGAGAGGAAGACTCCACAACTCCCCTGGGCAGCCTGTTCCAGTGTTCTGTCACCCACACAGGGAAAAAAATTCCTCCTCATGTTTACATGAAACGTCCTATGCCTCATCTTCCACCCATTGCCCCTTGTCCTGTCATCTTCCATCACCCAGCAGCACCTGGCTCCAGCCTCCTGGCACTCACCCTGCACATCTTTATAACTATTGCTGAGGTCACCTCTCAGGCTTCTCTTCTCCAAGCAGCACGGCCCCAGCTCCCTCACAAGAGAGCTTTTCCATTCCCTTCAGCATCTTTGTGGCTCTGTGCTGGACTCTCTCAAGCAGTTCTATGTCCCTCTTGAACTGGGGAGACAAGAACTGGACACAGTACTCCAGATGCAGCCTCACCAGGGCAGAGTAGAGGAGCAGGAGAACCCTTCTCGACCTACTAGCCACAGCCCTTCTAATACACCTCAGTATGGCATTGCCCCTCCTAGCCACACAAGCACGTTCCTGGCTCATGGTCAGCCTCCCATCCACTAGGACCCCTAAATCCTTTTCCCCTTCGCTGCCTTCCAACAGATCAGTCCCCAACCTATCCAGATCCCCGGGGTTGTTCTTTCCCAGAAGAGAAAGTTTACTTACATAATGATTCTCCTGTTGAGGAACCAGTATTTCCGTCTATGCCTGTCGTATCCGATAGGTTCGTGTCGAATGTACGGTTTATTTTTTTGGATTTCAGCAACACAGTCAGTTACTCCAGGCACCTTGTGTGCCACACAGACCTCACACTGCCATTCATCTTCCGGTACCTCCTCCAGAGGCGGTTTCACGCACTCCAAATGGTAGACAGCTGAACAAGTTTCACAGCAAAGCAAATCCCCAAGTTTGTGACAAACCCTACAATGATCATCATACTGAATAACACCTTCTGACATTAACTCTTCGCGTGCAATGTTTGTGGTAAGAAATTGATCCACTAAGAACTGCAGGACTTTGATTTTATTCTCTACTGGTCCATAAGGATAGTCCTCTGTCTCTTGGTAAGGAAGAACATGATGGTATTCCTTGTCACTCTCACAATATACCCGCAGAACCTCTGGCCACGTCATTCCATCTATGAAATACAAAGTGGAATTAACGCTATCTTTGAGGTCAGCAGGTCCAAAGGTAGTATTTGAAGTGTCTTCTTCACGTAAAACTGCTTTTAAAAGCACTATATGCATCTCTGCCATAAGTGTGCACTGCTCTTGACTTACCAGAGCAGCACAGAAGTCCTCAAAACGAAAAGGAGAGAGGCGTAAAACAGTGCCAAAGTTCCTTAGTACCTCATAGATGGCAATAACATTCATTATATGCTCACTAGGCACCATTAAGTCCTCTGAGGATTTAGGAAACTCCAAGGGTGGGATATCTTTTTCTTCCAATATTGGAGAACGAGGACGATGCACTCTTGGTCTTCTCCTACCTGGAATAAGAAACAACAGTAAAAATCTTGCCATTCATCAAGGTGTTTAAACATCTATCATCAACAGCTCTGTCAAATTTCCTGGACTATTGCAAATTAAGGATTCACACCTTCACAGATACCTAAAGGTGATAATCCAGCTAATAATATTATACTCTAATTAATGCAATGAAAATTAAATACACGAGATGTCTGAAGTTTTGCTTTAGACACTTGGAGCAGTTGCATTTACCATAGAACAGAAATCTACTTATCTTGAAAATGATGTCTAGAATTTCTATTGCACAAGTTAGTTAAAAAGAAAAGTATTTCCCTCAGCCAAAATATTAATTAATTTAGAGCTTTTCCTCATTTTTATTCAGCATGACTACTTTATTGTTCTTCTTGGAATTTTAACCTTAAACTCAAAACATCAAGCTCCAAACAACAGATATTTTCTATTAAAACACTGTAAGCTAGTCTCCTGTCCAGCAACATAAATGAAAGATCATTTCAAGCAGATGTCTTAGGACATCCATTTCAACCAAATTAAAATACAGAGAGAATCTAAATCACTTTGTCCACTGCTTTCTAGCTAGACTATTTCTCCTGGAAATCTACAAGACAGAAGTTAAATGTGATGCTTTATAAAAATGTTTTGAAAACAAAGAATACCCAAACAAAACCCCTCCACACTTCAATAAAATAGGAAATATCCACAAATGAGGAGGAGGTAGAACTGTGGAAGGGCAAAGCCTAGCACAAAAAGCTAATCTGAAGAGCTGTTTCACTATCTAAGACACTAAGTGTAATTAATTCAATCTCGGATGTTAATTCAGATTAGATGCTACACTTTCTTCCCTTTAATTCTGCTATCTGTGATGCCAAGTGGAAAGAGTAACAAAAGGAAAGAATCTGTAAAGGGCACTACTAGAGATGAAATATTTCAGTTCTCTCCAGAAATAATAAAAGTCTCCAGCTACATGCAACTATTTTGCATTTATCAACAAAGTGTTAGAATCCACTCATTAAACCTACTTCGTATTTCTGTTTAAAAACCCAAAACAACAAAACCTAAGTTTATAAAAGCTTCAAAACTAATCATAAACCCAGGAACTAAGACAGAAACTAGTATAAGTCCTCTGCTACACATACTGACATTCTGATCAACAGCTAAGGCTTTAATTTTCCAGAGATTCTGTTGGCAGGATGGATTCTATTCCCAGGGAAAATCCAAAAAGACAAATGAAGCTGCTTGTAACAGCAATTTCATATGCATGCTTCAATGAGAAGTGACATATATATTACATGGTGTGTGATCTGAGACTGAAGAGTGACACAAGGAGGATTCTGGAATTTTAAACTTCATATTAATAAGTTTTTAAATCAAAACCTGTGCATAACAGACCCCACTATGATAAGTGGTTAAAGAAAATTGAGAGAAAGTTCCAGTCATCTTGGATGTTACCATTAAGAGGAAACGGTTCTCTGAGGCATTTGTTCAACCCTCCCTACTCCTTCCAGTACTCCTGTAAATACAGGAAATAAGTCTGATGGGGAGTGAGGAAAACAAACCAAACAACAAAGCTCCAACAGAGTTCTGCTAAGGCAGATGGATGCCCAGATGCTGAATCTGAAAGCAGCATCATTAAAACATTAATGCGTTGGAAAGGGGGGGAAAAATTTACCAAAATGAAAAGCTACTTTTAAGAAATCTCTTGATGCGCAGGAGTTTGTCAAATGATAGAAGACAACTAAATCAAACATTAAGATAGAATGGGAAGATGGCACCATGTAGACCTCTCCCTCTCAAATGTTAAAGAATTAAAATCTTATGCACCAAATCAGGCACTCTGAAACAATATAAAAGATGAACTGCCAGATGTTTCCCTTACAGAAGTGCTGGGTCAACATCATCTGCATGTAAAACCAATTTCCGAGTTTGAGTTCTGATTGTGGAAAATGAGAGAATGCCTGTTAGCCTGCCTTCCAACACACTCTGCACAAATCAGTAGGAAAGGTTTGATCAGGACACAGGTTCATAGGCAGGCACAAACACAGCCACAAGTATCAAGACTATACCCAACTTTTCTATCATTATGATCCAAGATCACATATGCACAGAGCAGAGTTGATCTAATTAAAAGATTCCAAAGCAAAACATACATAGCCAAAGATGAAATTACTTCAGGGTGTCCTGAAACTCCCTTCAGTATTTTAGGACTGTAGGATCAGTCCTAGTAAGGTGGTCATGCAAGACAAGAATGCAAACAGATGCTCTCAAATCACTAAGTCTTCCCAGTGCCCAAGTATCACAAAAAGCTGGCAGAGCTGTAAACCAGAATTCTTCTCAGTGTTTGCACTTCCAGCAGAAAACTGTCTATCACACAGTAAAGCCATTAAAGAAACAGCCCTTCAAGATAGGGAACAGCAAGAATGATAACCCTGCTTTACCTGAATTAATCAGAAGTGACAAACCCTCCCCAGGGACTTCGGGTGAAGATAAACTAGAATGAAGGAACAGTGCTGAAAGAAGCAAAGACTTCTTATTTCCTCTCGTTTGCTGAGATTTCCTTCCCTGAGAACAAAATTGTAATTGTCCTATGCATTGTTGTTATCCTCCATCAAAAAAACAAATCAAAACAAAAACCAACAACCCAAAACCCAGACTCTCCATCTTTTTGATGTCTCTTTCACAAGAAGAGTTCAACATGCAGTGGGATATTTGTTACATCAAACTGAGGGGAGAGGTAAAAAAAAGAACATCAAACCAAGCATTCCTGATGTTTTCTGCAAAGTGAAAAGTTCTTTAACACTTCCTATGACAGGAGAAGCATATTGGTACAGTTAGAGGTCTAGAACCAATGTGTTACAGGACTGAGACATGCCTTGGGTCCTGTTAAGAGTGAGCTGTACTCAGGTGCCAGTACGATGTATTGACGCTGCTCTTCATCTATTTCAATCAATGCCTATATTTTCATGTTAGCTTTCGTATAATGCACAGAAATTTTCAAAGCTGTTGTAAAACTAATAGTTTAAGCAGGAAGAAAAAAAAATATTTAATTATAAAATGCATGTTTTGTTTGCCCATTGCTTTGTGTGCAGCACAGTTACTGTGTTGTAGCACTCAATGCTCCCAGTCCATATTGTAAATCAGGGCCCAAGAGTGCAAATCATTTCTCTTTTTGGACACTGAACTGCTTTGAATAATTCTGCACTGCAAATAATCTGGTTTCCAGAGCTAAAAAAGGAAAGTATTCAAAGATACAGAATATTTTAGAAAGAAACAGTACACAGATGTATCTTTCTTGAAGGGGGCTTGGTATTTCAAATCTTCCAAGTGTTTCATCATTTCATCATCAATACTTTCAAAATCAAAGTCCTTCAAATCTTTCTATGGTTTCGGTTTTTGCATTTCCAATTTCACTTGCAATCTGTCACTGATATTTACTGTCCTGGGTTGAAGAGAACTTTAACATGGGAAAGGAATCACAAAGTGTGGTTTGGAAATTCAGAAATTTGTGCTTAAATGTATTCTTGTTATTCTTATCAAGAAACTCTCCAAATGCTTTTAAAAAACAAACCAAAACCAAGCCTCACTACACAAACCAACAAAAAAAGCCCTAAATAAACAAGTCCAAGCAGTTTAATATCCACTGAAAAAGATGGACATTTCCTGCCAAGGTGCTCGTAAACCTTGAAGCACTCATGTAAGCACACACTTAAATTAAATCTGTAAGCAAATAGAATGTAGTGATGTCAAGAAACGTGTGTGTTCTGCTGGTTGGGTGGATAACCAACCCCTTCCTTTGCCACTAGGCTCAGACAGTTGAAGAAGGCAGTTCTGAACTCCAAATAAGGAGTTCAGGCTTGTTGGCAATTCTGATAATAACAATTTCTTCACTGCCAATTATTTGCAATGTTCTCACATCCCAGACAGCCCAAACACTTAGAAGCCATTTCAGCTTCTGTGAAGGTTTCTGATGATCACAGTTCATGCTTATACCACTTCTTCAGACACAGAAAACCCCTCAATTGTTGAGTGTTCCTACAATAAACACATTCTCCTACAATAAACACATTCACCTTTTCAAGATTTCCACTTTCAAGCAAAATCTTTTTCCACAAAGCAAATTATCCAGTGATTGAGTTTGACATTCACTGGCAGACAGAAACAGAACCCAAACTTCAGTCTCTTCAAATATTTATCAAAATTATTTTGTTCTACTTTTAATTATTTTAGAGATTCTGGGATTTGACACTTTTTTTTTTTTTTTAACTTGTTGCCATTTACCATGGATTTTGCTGTCTCTGTGATAAAACTATTCACCAAAATTTAATTAAGTTGATCAAAAAATCAATTTAATGATCCCTACTGAAATACTTAAGTAGAAGCTTGTGTAGACTGTACAACTGATGATCACACAGTAACTTGGGACACTACATATGGGTATTACACTGCTATGAATTTAAAACAATTGAAGCAAAATAGTTTAACAACTTCAGTGCAATGACTACACTGAGTAATCAACAGAATTACACTGCTGCTCTCAACTTTACATCACCTACTGCCACTGATATCTTTAAATCCATCTTGGTATAGTTTAATTAACTTTGGATGAATCATTTTTAATTATTGAATTTCCCATCTGAGGAAATCTCTTCTCAGCAGAGTGTTTTGAGTTGAAAATGCAGCATGGACTGCTTTGTCCAAAACAAAAGCTCAAGAGGACTGCAGAGCAGATGTACTAGCAGAAGTTACTTCTCCTTTAAGCACATCCACCGCCCAACTGACTGGACTTTAAACTGAACTTAGCTCTATCTGCTCTCAATTAAAGAAAGTCAATTTGCTCACACTGAAGTTTCCCAAACTGGACTCAAGTTTTATTACATGTAAATCATATACTTCTACAATTGCTTCTGCACATTAACCAAGCCCCTGAATCAAACTCCACCTTCAAGTCTGAGCCACTCTAAAGAAAGGAAACATCCACTTCTAAGCCATTCAAATTCCATAGCTTTATTTGGAAGGATAAATTGATCTGCCAATAGCCTTCTGCCGCAATAATTGGACTATTTACAGGATCCAGACCATCTTGAGTGTCTTAACATTACACTTCTATCTAGCATAAACTTCTAAATTGCATTCCTTCACTAGTTGTCTCCGAAAGTGATGAAGCAGTCTGCAATGGTTGCCTCTCCCTATTTTGAATTCTCTAGTTGAAGAGCTGCCTGTAATTAAGATTAAAGAGTAAACAGTTTTATTCACATGGCACATTTAATTATAGCTATTGATAATTATAGTCTATGCTTACTATAATCTATTAAAATAATTTATATTACAAACATTTAAGCAAACACACTAATGATATTTGAAATAAAATGAAGTTACGGAAGAAACAGGCTGAGCACCCAAAACCAGAATTTACTGAAGCACTTAAAACCCCCAAACTTCTGGTTTTTTTTTTTTTTTTTTTTAGTAATTTCCATCTATTGAACCTGTTTGGTTCAAACGCTGACGCTTTTGAAATTTAGAAAAGGAGTTTCAAAGGACCAGAAGGCTTGTCTCCATTTTCATTCACAGCCTGAGAGAAGAAAAGAGGAAGTCACATCTATAACTTTTTACTACAGGAAGACATGAAACTTCAAAAGACCGTGACCATCTTTAACCTATCTTCTGGTTTATGTAGAGACTTTTAAAGCTGAGTGTCTCAATGAACTATTCACATCAGCGTTCAGAATTCAGAAACATGACTAAATATGACTTCCACACTATTTGTGCTTTAGTTGTACTCCAATGACCACACACACGTAGCCTAAAAAAAACAAATCGCAAGCACCCAGTTTTGCCTTGTCTCACTTACATTACATACCCCTTTGCTCCAGACAGATGTGTGGTTCTAGTAAACACGGTCTTTCAGCCCAACATATTTCAACTAATGGACTGGTGAATGCAGGTCCTACATAACAAATATGCTGTCAGAACCACTGTCTTGTTTAAACAGGGAGACAGTGGTAGCTGCACTGGTATGACCTGGATAATAAACACTGGTTCCAGCATTTCTTCATTAGAAGGCTCAAAATTGGTCTCACGTCTCTTCTCCAAAAACCTACCTTCCTTCATCATTTCTCAGCATTGGGGCACTAAGACTCCAATTTAAGAGTTCCTGTTCACAGTTCTAGCAGAGAGTGTAAACTTAGTAAGAGAATATAAGTGAGAGAAAAGACAGACTGAGTTTCAGATAGTTCAGTAATCTGTCACAGGAGGGAGGGGGAAATACAGAGCGAAGTCCCCAAAGGGGTCTGACCCCAGCCAAGTGAGAAGACTTTGAATTTGCTCCCAATATGAGACTAATTTTTGGCTTCAAGTTCCACAAGTCAAGTCAAACTACACTACTCCTACATAAAAGTCCATCTTAAGTAAAATAGAACTGGGTTGGTTTTGTTTTGCAGATCATGAGTCACTGCAGAAACTTCTCAACATAAAGACCAATTGGCAGTTATAGGATGTCCTGGAAGCACAAGTACTCCTTAGAAAAGATGCCCTCTCCTAAGCTTTCCTTCCTCATGGAAATTTTGGCTTTTGACTACCCCAGTGAGACTTCTATTTTTCTTTGGTTTTAATAAACATACCAAGAGTCAGATATTTACTGTCCCTTATTACTGCTGTGCACCAGGCAAGTTTCAAATGAGAATGTACAGTAACACACAAGGTCTTGTTAGATATCATGGAAAAAAACTAAAATAGTTGATGAAAATGCATAAGAGCACATTTTCTGTGTTTTCTTTTTTTTTTTTTCTTTCCACAGAAGAATGCATGAACTGAATATAGCTACATGTTTGTCACAGCAATATCCAAACTGGCTCCTTAATTAAAAGTCACCCTCTTGGGAGAGCATTTGTTCAGCTCACTCCAAAGAAGAAAGTAAAAATGAATGAGTTTAACATAAACCAAGAATATATTACGAAAAGCAGTACTAAAATAGAAAAATCTGAATCTTTTTCTTGGGTTGGGCCAAAATTAAAGGCTTTAACTGAACGCAAAATACTTTTTTTTCCCTTTGTAAAAATGCCAACATGACAATCAACACATTTCTAATACTCACAAGTCAATCTCTTTCAGAAAATTTTTCTTATTCTTTAAGATGCATTTTAACTACTTGTAAGTGCAGCTCCAATTTGAATACTGCTTTACAACAATCCTGCCTAATCCAAATTTATGTATTTTGCCTGGAAAGAGAAAACCCCCCAACCATAAAGCAGATTACATTTACAATTTAAACCAACATTAAAAATGAGACATTCCAAGGCCCAAAAGCTTTGAAAATTGAAGCATACATTTTAAAAATTACTGGTTATTGGACTATATCCTGAGAGCGTCTTCCTGAGATGCTACAGAAAGCATCTCAATGCTTTCCTGCAGAAAATCTCAACGTGCTCTTAAGTTGACTTCTGCATTGGGTTGTACAAAACAAAGTCTTCATGCTCTTTTAACACTGTTTTAAAACTAAAACTTTTGGCTGTTTATGTGTTCTGTTTGCACAAAATCAAACTAAGGTTTTTCTGCTGATTTTATGTGAAGAATTTAACTTCTCAACATGATAGCCACCAGCATACTCTCAACTGGTGCCAGAAATGCACCCCCTCATATTCTAATATAACATTGTAACATTGGATTATTAATGCAAGACAGCAGCAGATGACATCTCACACTGTCATTCTGAGAAAGGCACAGAAGCACAACCCTTTTGTGTCTAGAACCCAGGCAAAACCAAAACAAACCAAACAGGTAGCACTAGCACAACGATCTTCAGAAACATTCTGACAATATCTTAGTTGGGACAAACTCAGGATAAGCTGTAACTGATTTCAGAAGTTAGTGATTCCCGAGAGCCAGCCCCAAGCTACTAAAAATGCACATTTCTTCACCTCACACCTGTTCTATGCCACAAAATGATCAGCTATACAATTTTACTGTGACCTACAAAAAAAGTTAGCACAATAAACTCCTCTTCAGCACATCAAATTATTCTACCTTTTACAACACAGATACTTCGATAATGGAACGGTATTTGTTGCACAGAGCTTCTTAGAAGACTGAAGTGACAAATGTCCCCTTCAGATAAGCTGTACATTTGCATGTCAATACAACAGGATCAGCCACAGATCTACTCCTTTTGCCAGCTACGCAATTTCTGTGCTAGGACTTTTCATGACTGGCATGAAGAACTAGTGATAGTTCCTCTAGAGTACAAATCATAGTTCAGGTTACTAACTGGTAAAATAAAAGAATGTCGGATTTAATTTAGAGAACGGGGTACCAGAGGTGAGATGTTTGGGAGGCTAGCAAATCTTCTCACATGACAGACAAAAGAGCCTGTGTATCTTACCACCCTGTCTCAACATCTCCACTTAAAGCAATTCTTCAAGAGCATGGAAATGTCTTAAGATATAAAATTACTGCAGACACACAAAATGCAGCATCTCATTTCCTCTTCAATTTTTGCACTCCCAGGATAAAATCAAATTGGTGAAGTAACTGGTTAATAGAAGTGATGGTCAATCACTGTAAATGCTCACAGATCAGCAAAATCCATCTAAAAATTTAATGTATTTTAAGTCGAATCTTTTGGCTCACAACTCCACTCGTCGTGCATTTGGTCGCCATGATTATCTCAGCCAAAACATAGATGTTCAGCTCTCCCTAAAGCTAGTTTTCCCAACTTTGTGACAAAGAAAAATAAGAAACAGAAAAATGAAGGAGCTCTGGACATCTTGATTAAACCTCTCTTTTCAAATTCTGCAACACGTGGGAAATACTTCGTATGTCTAATGCAGTTGTAATGAGCTTAAAGTAGAACTTAGAGTGGACAGGTAATGATGAAAGTGTTTAGTGATACAAGATATCTTAAGATACCTTTCCTAAAAGTGTTTTTGTCCTCTGGAGATCCAAAAACATTAGAAAAGACATTACACAAAATCCTTCTACCAAAAAAGCACTGATAAACATATGAATTCACACAATAAGCTGTCATTGTACCATTTTCAGGGATTGTACTAAAGGCGTTTCACCATTCTTAAGACTTTCCTTCTTTAAATACCTGAATAATAATGTAGGAAAAAACCCTACTCCTACAGCTAAGTTCGAGATATATCACAAACTCCCTAGCAGATCACAAAAACTGAGCCTTTCTTGGCTCAAGAGACTGCACTGTGATCTTTTAATTCACCACTCAAAGTAAGTTTGAAAGAGCTGCAAAAAATCTGTCACTCCTTGAAGTGGGATGTGATTTATGTGTAGAATCTTGGGTGGTAGGAAAGTTTGATTAGAATCACAATTTTTCAACATCCCTGCTCTCAAAAAAATAAACTCAACTCTCAAGATTACACCTGAAAGTGGTAGTAATTCAGGCTGAAGGTGATTGAGAGGAGATAAACAGAGCACAATGGTTCATCATCTCTTCTAGTGGAAAGAATCCGATGGGCAACCTCACAATTCTGTCAGGAAGAAGCTTAAAACAATGGAGGAGACACTCCTTCAAGCCTTTCTGTCACTGTGTATTACAATTGTCTGGTATGAAGACAAAGATAGGAAAGAAAAAAAAAAAAAACCAACAACCAAGAAACATAGCCAAACATAGCTCAAGACCAGTTCTGGCTCAGCATGCACCTGCACCTGACCTAAAGAGCAATGGAGCCCCTAAAGGACCTCTGAAGACCTATCACTCTATGCTTGACCTGTTACTAACTCTTCTCTGCACTGGCCACTATCAAGCAAACAGACACTGAGGTTAGGTGAAGTTTTTCTTTGCCTATTATTGCTGTTCTACTGTCAAGTGTCTCTTCCTGGAGTATGACAAGACTAAGAATTCAATTAGTGGTACCACTGTGTAACAGTGCTCACAACGCAGGTATTTGTTGAGCAGAAACAAGCCACACACTGCACACTGATGAAATGAAAAGTTTCTATTTTCTTTGCAAAAGGGCAACAGCACGTCTGGGAGAGAGGGAAAGAGGGAGGGAGACTTTTAGGCAAAGTCTGAACAAATGAGAACTGCTATTAAATTGCCAAAATAACAACGCAGATGTTTTAACTATCAAACACTCAGTGTAAAATCACCAACCAAACAAATATTTTGGGATGAAAACACTCACACTTCAACTTAGCTTGACGTTAACTGAAGTTACCCTAAGCGAGAACTAAAGGTGTAAATTATCAAAATGGTTTCTGATACACCTAAATACCACATTAAACCTGTCCAAGCTTGCACAACAATGCGCACAGAGCTATCCTGTTATTTGCCAGAACACTTAAGTATATTTCAAAAAAGGAATGCTCTCATACTTCGTAGAACTCATTTCAAACCTGGATGCTCATGTAAAAATGAAATTTACTGACCTAGTCAATTAAAATCATAAAAACATTATTTCCCTGACAAAAGCACCCTCAAAAAAAAATTAAGGTGACCACAAAGAAACAGAAAATTTAAGAGTTAGAAGTCAAGAGAACAGGCTTTTGCTTCTGTGATGTCTGATCTCCATCTTTAAACTAACAAATATTCCAAAATTTCATTTTGATTGCAGTACATCCCTGCAACAGGTAAACTAGCACATGAAAAATAATCTCTAAGTTGAGTTAATTTCATAATGCACGTACTTGCTTTGATTCATTCAGGTTCCTGAGCATTTGAATATAGATTAAAATATGCATATAGTCAGAGAACATTTTTAAAGGACTATTATGAAGTCACATAATGAGCTGACACCATTAACTCACCAAAATAACAAAACCAACACATTTAGCAGCAAGTACTTCCCACTTTTAAAAAGCCATCACTTAACTACTCCAAACTACACTCCTTTTAGAAGCAAGATGCAGTGCCATTACAGCAACAACCTGTTCCTCCCCCCTTTCAAATCAGCCAAATACTCGTACACCAGCAGCGTCTGTTACCCTGCAGAACAATTCACACACTCTCCTAGGTTATTCCCAAGTTTAACTCCTGGTTCAGAGACTCAATAAATAAATAATCCTAAGATCGAACTCCATTCTGGAATGAATTTAAATAAATCCAAAGTGCTTAATTTTAGAGAAAAGCATTTTTGAAGCTTGAAACTCACATGGTTAATGAATTTATTAAGGATGACCAGAAGTGTAGCCCTTAAAATTTTGTGTCCAAATTTCCCACTAAAGGTTTAAAAAATAACCATAATGATGTTTAATGAGTTTTAACCTCAACCTGAGTTTTAAAGGTTGCCATATCTCAAGATAAACACAGTATTTAAAAGCAAGCCTTTTGACTGAACCTCCACCTTTTAATCTTTGTCTTTAACTAAAACTAGGTTTACACCCTTGCAATGAGGCCCTGAGCACTTTTCCCCAAACTATAACAATGCAATCTCCATTTTGAACAATGCACCTCATTTCCCTCCTTGGAAAGCTAATTTTGTCTAAAAGCCAGTAAATGCTAGATCCAGTTGCATCTCTGATTTCAAGAGCCTGACAATTTTCAGTGTTTATGGTTGGTTTTGGTTTTTTTTTGGGCCACTTCAAGTTGCATGGGCTTCCTTTCCGCTTAACATCAAGTTATATTTGCAAGCACAAGCCATCCTTTCCTGTATGTATTTGAAAGGACCTCTTTCGAGACATACATATCGTCTCCCTTGCTCTTAAATACTAAATGAATGCTCCACACACTTTTGACATTGTTTGCAATATGTTCTGGTGTATCATGCATTTCTGCAGTCACCAGAATCCCCATGCATATTTGCAAAGCATCCCCTTGTTACAGTATGTGCTGCCCGCCCTCCCTCCCTTCTCTGGCTGCATGTGTTTGTAAGCATCTTCTAACGTTCCCTGCATCCGTGGGGTTGCCAGTCGTTAATTTGCATACCCCTCTCTCCCTGTGAGTGCTTGCAGGCATCCCTTACATACACGCATGGGAGGAGGAAGAACGCGTGCGGACCGTATTTGCAAACCTAGAGGGAGCATGTGGGGTGCCCTCGACTTGTTTTAGTTCATCCCACTGACTCTCTACCTGGGGTGCTGCTGTAGGTGCTGTGGCTCCTGAAGCTGCTCTCAGTGCAATAACTGGCATCGTCCTCATCCTCCATCTCTTCGGGGTAGTCAGAGTCGTCGTCGTCGTCCTCCTCCTCCATTATCTCCTCCTCTTCTTCCTCCTCGGAGTCCTGGTTATCATCGGGGTCTGCCTCCTCTTCCTCCTCGGACACCATGCTCTCCTCCTCCTCCTCTTCACTCTCATGATCATCGTACACCACTTTGCTGATGCTCCTCCTGGACGAGGCAGCCCTGCCTTGGCTGTTGCAGCTGCCTCCTCCGCCTCCTCCCCCTGCTCCTCCAGCCCCAGCCCTGCCCCTACCCTTACCGCTGCTGCCTCCCCCACCAGGGGTGCTGCTGCTGCCGCTGCCTCCCTTCCTCTTGCTGCCCCCCCTGGGGGAGGCGGTGGCGGGGGAAGAGGCCTGGGCAGCCCCGGCTCCCTTCTGCTTGGGCCCCGCCGTCTCCGCCTGGGCCGAGGTCGCCCACCTGCCGCGGCTGCTGCCCCGCTGCCGGGACCTCAGCCCCCCGATAGGGCCCGCTGCGGCGGGCGGAGCCGGGGAGCTCGCCTGAGCGGTGGCCGCCGCCGGCTGCTGCTGCTTGGGCGGCCTGCCTCGCCGGCCCCGCATCTCTGGGCGCTGGCCGAGGGGGGGAAGGGAGGGGAAAGGAAGGCTCGGGAGGGCGCTCGGAGTCCGGACAGGCGGCTACGGGGAAGCTCCCCCCTCTGCGAGGGATCCGGGCTGGGGAAGGGGGGCCGCCGAGCTGTGAGGGCCGAGGGCTCAATCCGAATTGCCGGCGTCCCGCTCCGGATCGCCACCGGCCGCCATCTTGTTTCTTCGTCTCTGCCTCGGCTCGCTCCGCTCTGACTGGGGGAAGCGGCGGCGGCAGCAGGCCCCGAGCGCCTCACGTGACCGGCCGCGCCCGCCAGTCGCCGCTAGGGGGCGCCGCTAGTCCCGGCCTCGAGAGCCATATTGGAGCCGGCGCGCTGGGGCGGCTCCGCGCCCCCTCCCCGGCCGCCCCTGGCGCGCCCCCTGGCCCTTGTCCGGCCCCTGGCCGCACCACCGCCGCTGTCACCTTTACCGGCACACGCTGTGCCTTCCGCAGCGCAGCTCACCGCCACCTGTCACAAAGTGCTGCCGCCCACGGCGAGGCTCCCTCTCGGCTCCCCAGCCAGCGGCTGAAGCTGCCCTGCCGCTACGCCCAGCACCCTGCTCGTACTCACCTGAATAGCGACGTTTGTTACCGGTCTTCTCTCCCAGAGCTCGACCCGCGGTCTAAAGGGGAGCCCCCCGAGCTGTCACCCCTCAGTTCCAAGTCCCATGGCTTCGGCTGGCCGCGCACCCCTGCAGGGGAGAGCTGCGAGCGCAGGTAGGCGATGGGCTCTGCCCTCCCTGCGCCGCACAGCCCGCCAAAAAGAGAGCCCCTCAGGCGAGGCCTCTGCCCCTCACAGAACTGAGGCGGCCGCCGCCCACCCCCAGCACCGTGCAGACTGCCCCCGGTCACTGCCATATTCATCTCTTGATGTGTGTTATATCTTCTCCCATTGTACTGAAATTAAACCCATTTTACATCACGCTGTAACCTACCCAAGGTCAGGATAGAGAAAAATAGGCTGTGGGTATCAGACAGGGCCCCACCATTTGCATTTTTGTCCATCTACTTTCTCTGAACTGCTGTGTCTGCAGTTCACTGCGAAACAGAGGTGGGACTCACCTATTTTGTATTCCCTCTTGTTCTCCCATTTGCTAGAGCCCCCAGAGAGCTGCAAATGTACATAAGCCAAACTGCACATTTGGGTTTCTAATGCCACCCCTTGAGTTTCAGAGGATCAGTTTCCCAAGCAAAAGCAGTTCAAAATTGAAAGCCACCTCAGGACGTGCAAACATCTTGTTTTTCTTAAACCAGCCCTTTTTCAACTGCTATATCTACACAGCTTTGAGATCCTGGAGAGTCTGGAGTCTTGTTGCTATCAAATAAGTGTGTTTGCATTTTCATTTTCTCTCTGCCCCCTTATGCTTCTGTGTGATGTACAGCCCACTGCTGGTCATGCCATAAGCATGCCAGTTACATGTCCAATGTGTAATTTAATTTGCATTCTTCTACAGTAATTTTTGATCCACCTTTTGTTCATGAACTTGTTGCTCAGGCTGAGAACCTCATTAAACACACAAACCTGCCACAGTGTTCAGCGTGCAACAATGTCACCAGGCAGCAGGGTTTAGCCCAATTTGCACTCTTATATCCAGCTTTTTATCTGCATCTCTTTTATATGCAGTTGCACTCTTTTATATTCAGTGGTGCAGCTGCACAGGCTCAGAGCCACATTCTAGACACAGTATGACACTGACACAGCAAGAGTAGTAGACAACATTCCCTAACCCCATCTACACTTCTGTACTCAATTTGTATTCTGAATCTTTCAAAGTTACCTTTTAGATTGCTTGTGTCAGGCCAAGTTTTGCAACCTCTCACAAGGTTGCAAAGGATTTTAACTCTTTAAGTACATTAATGCACAGATACATGTTTGGAGGTAGGTTATTCCACCATCTCCTTTTCTGATCTTGGAGGAAACACCTGTGAATTCTGCCATCTATGCATTCAAAGGTATCTACTGTATCTTCTCCACCGACAGTCACAGAGCCTGCAGCATTATGACTGTTAATATCTCTACTGTGGATTTTGTACACCTGTAGTAGATCAAAGGTAAGAATAATTTGCTTTTAAGTACTGTGAACCAGAAAATGTTTTCTCGTTATCCTGTCTCTATCAGTGGCTGACGTTGAAGTTCTTACTGAACAGGACGTAAAGAATTTTCATTTTATAGGTGGAGAAATAGATGCATAGAGAGGTATGTTAACTTTCAGAGTCAGGAGTATAAATTAGTCCTTTCCAACATGTAACTTAGCTCAGTACAGAGAAATTAATCATAACCCCTTAACCTAGTCTCCTACCCAAGGCTATTCACCAGAACAAAATGTATCTCCATTAGGAAATTGAAGTTCCTGTTTTGAAATCTACTGGTATAGCTAAATGAGCATATAACTGAAGAGAATATACAGTAGGCAGAGGAATTTCAGGTAGGAGGTCCCTTCACTGCCTCCATACTGCAGACAGATGGAGAGAAAGACTCCTTTCAAAAGGCACTTTGGAGATGAATAGTTTGGTTCTTCCAAGCTGTTGTCTGGATTGGTTCCTTTCTCCAAGGGTGAGGGAAAGAACTTAAGAACCTGCATCTCAATGGCATTCCGAGCATGTGAGCTTATTCTCTTCCTTAAATTATTAAGCTGCTTTTGTCCAGTCTTTCCCTCCAAATTACTTTATAACATGATTCAGGCCCTGCATTGAAGTATTTAGCTCTGTACCAGTTACTTGTGCATTTATTAGACACAAAGGTGTTTTGCTGAGTACGGACTAGAGCTCAGCCGTACACCAAAATCAGTCTTGGGAATCAAGGGCAAACATGACTTCTGCTGGTGTAATACAATATATTACTATTTTGGATGCAATCTTTCAACATCAAAAAGCTTTAGAACTTTTTGAAGGGAAAGCCTTGGAAGTTGGGCTAAATCCATTAACTCTGTTCTGCAAGTCTGTGCAGGACAGCAGGCTTTGGAGGAGCACTCTCTCGGCTTTGAGAAAACAGTTTCAGCTGATGGCAGCCTCTGAGATAAAGATTGCAACAAGACATTGTATTAAATAACTGCACTTTGCTTCACCATTTAGAGGATGGAGCCTAGCTCCTGCTGCATGCCTCTTTCATCTCCCTAGCTGTAGCCAGCTTCTGGGTGTAGGTGGGTCTTATCAGACATGAGATGCATCAAACCAGCTTTGGATCATGGCCATTCAAGATTTCAACTACGAACTACCACACAACTCCCTCCCTACTACTTTAAAAAAAAAAAAGCAGCATAAAAGAACCTGGGTGGACTGCAAAAGCATACATGAGCATACCAAAGTTGTGGTACCATCACAATAGAAGACAGAAAAGTAGAGTTAGGTAACAGTCCTGTACCTACACTTAAGGACGCTTCCCTGTTTTAGCTAAGTGTGTAAATGTCAAAGACGTCTTTGGACAAACAGAACAAATACTTTGTTCTTTACAGTGAGTGTGGTGAGACACTGGCACAGGTTGCCCAGGGAGGTTGTGGATGCTCCCTCCCTGAAGGTGTTGAAGGAAGCCTTGAGCGACCTGTTCTAGTAGGAGGTGTCCCTGCCTATGACATGGGGTTGGAACTGGATGAGCTTTGAAGTCCCTTCCAACCTAAACCATTCTATGATTCTATGATTCTGTTCTAAAAACAACTTGATTTTTTTTTTTCAGGGAGCAAACTCAACTGTAGTTGATAACCTGAATGGAGAAAAGAGAATGCTGAGGAGACCAGCTCCAGTGTAAGTCAGTCTGCACTGGGAGAGGGAATCATGGTGGCAAGTCAAAAATGTCTGTCCATTTGATTAAGTAACTACTAAAGCCTTACTGCGAATATCCTACTAATTCTTTGCCAAAAAATCACGTGGTATTTTAGGATGTTCTTAGCATTACACATCAAAATTATACATGAAAACACAAGCAAGCACTCATCCTCTCAGTCAGTCAAAAAGACAGCTTTTAATACATCAGTTTCAAACTTACAACTCCTGTGTAGCTACAGAGTAACCATACTCTTCCTACGTAGAAAATAACTTTTGACATCCCCAATATGGAGTGCTAATACATCCTTGTCAGGAGAGGAACCAATATAAAATAAATTTGTTAATAATTCACTTCAAACTCAAATAATTTCCAGCACTTCAATAGAATATATCTTAGGGTCTTTCTGTTGGTGAATTCTTTGTAATTCTTGCAAACTTCCTTCAATCTTGTTGAGCTCCGAGTAGAACCGTACCTAAAAAAGGAGAAAAAGACATTCACAGTAAAATCAAATTTAATTCTTTTCATACTGTGGAACTGTCTGAGGTTCTGCAGAGTTTCAGATATTTAAACCAAGCAAACGTAGCAGCTTTTGAAATCAAGATGAGCAAGACAGCAATTGCCATTTCATGCCCAGGAAGGAGTATTACAGATGTGATCTGATTTACTCTATGACTTGTTGCCTGCTCCTCACCCCGCCTGTAACACTCATACTCTAAACACACTAAAATGAAGTAATTATCACAGAAGCTGCAACTTACCTGGGCTCTCACAAACTTGTGCATGCTTGAAAGAAACAGTTTTGCTTCTGGTAGCATCACAATAACTGTGAAGTGAGCATCAAGTAATAGGCACATCCAGTCCATGATCTGAAGACAAAAAAAGGACACTTACATGTTATGCTATGCAAGTGACACAGATGGGGCTTTAAAAGCTGAACTCCAAAACATTAGCCTCTGATGCAAAGTGCCTGGTTTCACATTTTAAAGCAGCATATTTATTCTCCAACAGTGTGTTACATACAGGTTATATTGAGACAATAATTTGTAGAAGGAATATAGATCTTGGTTGCTTTGAGATATTCGCAATTGCCAGGTTATACAGCACAGAAACCAAAGGAAGTACAACTCCTAAAACTAGCTTCTCACCTGATTTATAGTTGGAGAGCTCATTCCAGGAAGAGTGGTATTAATTTTTTCACTGCATTTCACATACAGGTAGAATAAATACCTGAGAAACAGCTGAAAGAAGAAAAATCAGAATATTTTTGAAGGCCAAACATTTAATAGACTGAGGACTTTTGTCTTGCACACAGAAATAAAGGATTTCTCTTTTTTTTTCTTCTTTCTTTGTCAAAGATGCCTGTATGCTACACATTACAAATAAGTTTTCTGCGTTCCCTACATGTACAGCTAGGTGATTGAAAATTCTCAGCAATATCCAAAGTAAAGTTACATTGCAAGGTAATCATCGCTCCAGTGTCAGTGCAATTTAATTCAGACACAGACTTTTCTAAGAACTTTGGTAAAAATGGTCTCAACAGGAAAAAATCTAGCCCCCATCTCACTTTCAGTAGCCAACAATGATTTGTCAAGGGTCAGAATCAGGCCAACATCACCTTGTGCTGAGCAGAAGTCAAAGATTTCTTACTCTCTCCTAAAAACAGTAATCAAGAAGATGGGTGAGGGCTAAGATCAGCTTTGTTCTGGTGTGGGTTTTTTTTTTATTAGTGTGGGTTTGAGTTGTTTGTTGTTGTTCGCAAGTATGAACATTTTACAATGAGATTAGGTCAAAAAGTGGGCTTCTATTTTCTGAAATAAACAAGGACTATAAAAAGTAATAGAAGTTCCATATGGATGTGGAAAAATATTACATTATATGTATTAATTTCATTTTCATGCACTGGGTTGCGATTCAGACTCAAGATTCTTTAATACATTTAAAAATCCCTCTTCCCTTCTCCTCCTATCCCCCAAAATAGTAACAGGTTTAAAACTTCTTAATACTTACAACAGCTTCCTTAGCTGGAAGGTTTTTCAGGTGAGGCAAAAGAAATGCTTCACTGTAAGCTGAACGCAGAACAGCATTTCTGTGCAGTACTGTTAAGGGAATAAAATTGCATGGAAAAAATCCCCAACAGTTTCTACAAAACACAATGAATTACAATTCACCTATTTCTCTAGGTTCTTTTAAAATCTTATTTCTGTCAAGAAATACATACAGGAGCTGAAACATGACACCACAGCCTGAACAGCTCTGTCCGTGCAGGTATGAACTGGCTGATGTGTTTCAATAGGCAAACACTGACATCATTGATGCTATTTTCTCTTGAGCAGGCCAAGTGTCATTTCATTCTTTTAATAATACCAGTTTAAATTGACGTAGATGTTTTCTAAAAGCTAATTGTTTTGATTTATATTCTAAATAATCTTTCTACTGAGTAGGAACCTCTCTTATTATAACTGCTCAGAGTTTTTTAACAATTCCACAAGACCTAGTATTACATGTCTAAGTATAAACATTCACACTGCATCAAATGCACTGAATTTCCTTCACGAGAACACAGAGGATACAATAACGCTGCCTTCTGTGGTCCAACAGGGCACAATTCACCATCACTTGTCAGATGGGCTTCCTCTGCCAGTTTAGTATCCCATGTGCCTTCTTCCTGCTCTGTACTGAAACCATTTTCTACAATTTCAGTCTTAACTTCTTTATTGTCCGATTCAATATCAATGTAACAGATGACAGATTCTAGATTCACATCCATGCGTCGAAGAGAGTCTTCATTAAAGCTGTAGAAGGAAATTTCAGATGTTGAATACTTTCATTCATTAGCTTTACGACCAGCAACATTATTAACCCAATAGTAGTACAGATTAGAAAATCTTTGAAGCTTACTACAAAAGTAAAAATTTATACTAAAATAGTCTGCAAAATGAATAAAGGGCAGAAAAGAGGCACTACTTTGTGATTATTAGCCTCGAACAACGCATGCAGTGCTTTTATTACAACAATGTTAGCTACTGTACTATTGGCCAGTATGTCATGGGCTGATTTAAAGGTTACAGCCCATTTGAGATTGTTATTGTATGTTCTGACTGTATAGGGACTACTTCAATCCACAAGACGATTTTTCGACAGTTTAAAAAATACTGGTTTCTTGCTTTGGAAGCCTAGAGGAACAGTTACAACAGTCTCTTCTTTTGATTACAGTGTCTGCCTCAAACTTCACCCTTCTGGGGATATGAACTCCATTTTTGTTGTGAACTTAAAAGAACTGATCTTTTTTTGTGGGCATTTTACCCCAGGTAAGTTCCCAATAACATCTGTTGCACGGTCATGTCAAAGGGTGTGAATGCTATTGAAGCCAGCAGTGTTACTAAAAAGCACATTTATACAGTTCTTAGAATTAACATATGAAACAGACATCTTGGAAAAAAGCTGTCAGTTTGCAAGACTGCAACATCCACTGTACTCAGAATAAAGAATGTAATGCACAGTATTAATTGCTCATCTAGTAAATTAAAGCTGTTCTTGGCAACTCACAGCTTTTTATTAAGAGGTTTGGTCTGATGAAGAAAGGAGGGGGAAAACAAATGGAGTGATTCCAACTTACCTTAAAAATATTTCCAAGCAAGAATAAGTAATTTCTTCAGGAATATCTGGAAAGCGCAGTAAGCAGGTCTGTAAGAGACGCAGATCTTTGTTCTCCAGAGCAACAGCCATTAAATCTGGGCATAAACTGCAAGAACACAGAAACAGGCTGCATGAGTCACACCCACTGAAGGCCTCACTGACAACTAATGCAGAAGAATTAACCTTGTTACACACAAAAATTCATCTGGGACATGTCAGCTCCACCAGAAAATATGCTAAGCATCTCTGATTGTAAGTTCTGGTAATTTAGAAAGAACTTAGTAATAGTAGTAGTAATAACAAAAAAAAACCAAAAAACCCAAACATAACAACAATAATACAATGAAATTTTTTTAAGTGGTTTTATTAGTACTTATAATAATACTAGTAGTTATTATTATTGTAATCATCATCATCATCTATTCCTTATCATTAAAGTGCAGAATTGTCACCTGTAAGACAAGTCATAGGTCTGGACTATCTCCAGCAGGAAAGTTCGATGGTAGTGCTTTGGGTTGGTTTTATATCTGTTTATAAGAGCAGTTACTACAGATCCAATGCTGGCTTGCAAATCTAGTGCCTGGGCTTTTGACATCAATTGTTTCAATTCATCTTCAAATATCCTTGTTGGAACATCCTGAAAATGACAAACAGTGTGTAACTCAGAAGAACAAGGTGTATGTTTGAGAACTGTGCTGTTACTAATTAAACCAAGCAGAAACAGACTTATTTTGGAATTCAAGCTAAAATAACCCAGTTACAACTCCCCCATTGCCAGCTGTGCTTTGGTAGTCTCTCTTAAGCATGGAAGAGTCAACTGAGGGCAATGACTCTCTGGACTAAGGGAAGCAGTATCTTCCACTAACTGCCCAGGGCCTGTTTGCCTGCTGCTTCAGTAACAGTACCATGCTGCTTCAGCATGTGCCCAGCCACAGCTGAGCCATGGGTACCACTGCACAGGAAGGGATGCACCTTGAAGCATCACAACACTTGCAGAAAGTTTTAGAAAGAATCTGATCAGCTCGTTTTTCTGTTAGCAACTGAATTCCTAGCATTCTGACTTCTTAAACCCAAAATGTCTCCAACAAAATGAAAGCCATAAGTAAGAATCTAAACAAACTTAAAAAGGCAAAGTTCAGGTGAAATATCCTCCTTTCTTATTTACTGTAAGAGAAGATTTTCATTAAAAATGAACACATCTGTGCAAGGTTTCAGAACTTAGCTATTATAAACCTTCTGTTGCATAGTTCTAGAACACACAGCTAGGAGAAATCTTTAATCATGTCCAAATATTATTCTAGCACAACAACAACATCCTCCAGCTCACCTCATTAAGGCAGCTTTGTCAACTTGGTATGTGCAAAAGTACATAGAAAAAGGCAATAGCTTAAGAGACAACCAGAACATTCTGAGTGTCTACACCACTACTTTAGGGTATTTGCTTTACTTACTTGTAGATTTCGTAAGACCTTCCCAACTGCTAATCTGTCTGTCTGTACGTTAGCAGCAGCATTCCTTTTTGATCTTAACTACAAAGAAAACCAAAAAAGTTATACCATCTTTTTGTAGCTGAAGAATGTATTTAAATATTTCAGTCAAGGTAACTAGGAACTTCCTCTGTCAACTTTGCTGCCTGGATTACAACTGGCACCTAGATACTTCAACTCCAGAAAGGATTTACAATTACAAAGTTAGATTTTTCTTTGCTACAACACCTAGAATTAAAAGCTGTAGCATGGAGAAGAGATGAGAGAAACAAACCAAACCCCTCACATAATCCTAATGTAACTTACAGCCATTTTTGACTCGTATTTTAAAGCTCCAGTCTGCTGGGACTGAAAGGAATCTGCCAGCTCCTCATGACCAAGGGTGTTCCAGTTTACAAATGCAGACACATCTGTGAGCAGAAACATGAAACTATATGAAACTAACACTTAAAGCACATTTATTAAAGTAAATTCAGTAATTCCAGTACTGGAATGACAACTCAGGTTAGGTAAAGCCACAATAAATTCAGACATTTGTGTGCTTTGGCCTTTTCAGCAACAGTAAATTTCACAGCCAGGCAGGCAGCACAGTGTTAGGTTATTTTCAGCTGTTTAGAGTCAACTGATTTTAGAGGACCGTAATAAAGTAACTCTGGTACAATTTCAGAAGTTTCACAAGATCTTTTCACTGCAATTATAAAAATTCTTACCAGGGGTTTGCCTGTCCTTGAGCTTTCCCACAGCAGCTGCCAAGGATGATGTTTCACACTTGTACATGATGACTGTCAGCACTTTTCCATGAGTGAAAAAAAACTTTTCCTCATAACACCACAACTACAAGATATTGAAACATAATGTTGATCTCCTCATGAACAAAGAAGCATGTTCCTGCACAAGCTGACATTTAACTCCTTACTTCAGAATTCAACTGAAAGTCACAGAATTCTAGCATTGTGAGGGATGGAGGGAACCTCTGGAGATCATCCAGTCCCAGTCCCCTGCTAAAGAAGGGGCACCCAAAGCAATTGCCCAAGAGCCCAATCTCTATGTGGGTTTGGAAATTCTCCAGAGAAGGAGCCTGCAACACCCTTCTGGGCAGCCTGCTCCAGGGCTCCAGCACCCTCACAACAAATGCTCAGATGCCTCATGTTCAGATGCAACCTCTTGCATCTGGGTTCCAGTTTGTGCCTGCCACTGCTTTTCCTAAAAGTCAGCAATCACATTTTAAGTTGGTTTTGGTAGGCTTAACAGTTACTAGCAGACACTCATCAACTGCTGATTTTAAATACAGAAATAAGAACAATTCTGTCGAGTATTTTCCAGGGATGTCTTAAAGTACAGCAGCTGTTCTAAAGGAATTAAGTCCATTCGATTTTTATTTCCTTTAAATTCCCTCTTGTGCAATTTTAAGACAAAACAAGTCAGCTGCTCTGCGCCATCAGTGCATTTATTACTTAGGTGTCATTTATCACTAATTGAAACCCAAACATCTTGAACATTAAGGGAGATGCAGGGCTCATTCAGGCTGTCAACTGCAAATCGTTCTAACAGAGTAGATGCTGGCTGGATTTGCTGCTTAATTATCTATCCCAAATAATCAAGACCATCAGCAGTGACAAGGTACTGAATTACCAAAGAAATTGCCATAGGCCACTGTTCAACACTAATCTTCTAACAAAAATGGCTTTTCAATTTTGCTTCAGAAGTTGGCATTCAGTGCTCTTATGGACAGAAGCAGAACTCTGAAGCCCACCATTCTCTTCTCTGCTCTCAGGCCACATGCATGAATCTTATGGACTGCAAATTAAAGAGTGAGCTTACCTGTCCACTCGTTCCCAGAGGCAGTTCCTTTGAAGTTTGCAATGTCTGAAATTTTGTATTCCATATTGTTAGGCACTCTAGGGAAAATTAAGAGATAAACGTTACAAATCCCAAAAAGCATCATAAATGCTGCATTTGCCTTTGCTTTCAGTTAAACACACTCAAGGAAACAGAAATATAACTGTTTCAAAATATCCTCTAGTAATGTATTCAGCACGAAGAATTAAGTCATTCTGGTTAGATCTCAAGAAAAATCTCTCAAGATGAGTTAGTTTTCCAGTGAAGAGCTCTGGCAGGAGGGACAGCAGTCAGCATGGCTTCCAGTCAGGAAGAACATTTTGTCATAAAATGCTACGTTCAGTGACTTAAATTTTAGTGATTCCATGATTCAGTTTAGGCATGAGACTGAAGTGATGTTTGAGATTTCTTAGAGGACATTAGGTCTCCTTTCCTGCTTACATCCTTTTACAACAGTTCTCCTTCTTCATCTCCTCAACCGTTTCACAGAGCATAAAAGCAAACACTGAAACTCAACAGTGACAGAGCCTTGCAACCCACTGTGTGGTTTGCTAGTACAGGTTACCTTTCAGCCAGTGCTCTGAACAGCACAGCACATTTAGGTGACTAAACAGTAGCTTCAAGAGTCAACTAACATTTTACTTGCACCATTTCCTGCTTAGTTGTCTGCCTAAGGAAATTTTAGACTTGATGACATCTTAATCTGGTTTTTCAAGTTACCTCTGGGTTCTTCATCAGATGCAGTTAGACTTCCCAGTACTGCAATATGGTCTTTATCAAGAACAACGAAAGAAGTCCCTTTTAGAACACTTCCAGATACTGAGAGGTTTAGTAGTAGTGACTTGGGCAAAATTTGCTCTTCCTCTTCAGTATTTTGCATCAGAGGTATCAGAACTTTGTATACACAGTCATTGGAACCTGCCAAACAAAAGTGACAATACTTTTATCAGCTGTTATCATGGAACAACTCTTTGATAGGATATGGCAAGAGGACATTCGAAGAGAACAAAATCCAGTGAGTGCTAAAAGAAGAAACAATACAGGCTGTTCAAGGGCACACTATGATGCACAGCAGCCAAATAACAGTATAGCTATCAGGAGATCTGCAGGGTATAAGTAATAACAGTTAGGAACAGTCAGCCTCTGCAGCCACTATAACATCAGGAAGATTAAATTACTAGTACTAGCTAGAAAGAAAACAGCAATATTTTATGTCCTTCCAGACAGTTCTTTCCTTCATTATCACATCCTGTTAGAAAACGTAACTTACACAAACACAGAAGTGTGATTATTTGATTTTTTATATATGCTGTGAAATTCATTGGCTTAGACAACTCCTGTTGTTCAAGCTTGTATTTCTGTAGACTATTTGTTTTCAGTTTCTGCACGTAGACAAAAAAGTCCTCATCCTGAAACAAAAAATAATTCAATTTACACAAAGGAGAACAGAACATCAGGAATTAGTACTGCTTCATTAACCTAAACTAGGGATTTGTGTTTTCTACAGGACATGCAGCCTAATTCAGCAACAGATGGATTCACAGGAAGAAGTATTTGAATAAAGACACATTCATGTATAGTTCTTTTTTAAAACCAAACATAAAGCCCATGTATTAAGTTCATAGTAAGCAGGTACTTGAGGGCAATCAAGGGTCACATGATTGTCTGCTGTATTTCATCTAACTGTTCCCTGAAGTTCTAGACCCAGTGCCCTCAGCCCTGAAAGCAACACAACTTCAATTTAAAAGCTGTGTGAGAAACTACATAAATAGGATACTCATTAAGTCAGGACAATGATTTCACTAAAAGCTCATGAAATCCAATGAAACAGGTGATGGATTTTAGGAAGAGCACTCATATTTGCTGCGATAGATTTAAAAGTATTCAACTCACTTTCTCAGTAGTGAAAATTAAGACAGGTTGCTTGCCTTCCATAAAAGCTTCGCTCCACCTAAAAGCAGAAAGCTGTATGAACATCTAAATCCAAGCACTACACTTAAAAGTCATTAGGCAGCCTCTTATTTTTAGGGTATCTGTGTAAGTAATTTTAACATTTTAAAAACACTCCATTAGAAAAAAAACCCCACCCAGCCTCAAGACCTCAGTCTTCACATTTCTCTCCACTCCCTCAAAAGAGTAAACAACTTTCATCCTCATCATTTCATCTGAGCAAGAACCAAGCTTCAAAAAACCGTGTCACTTACTTGATGACTTCATCTGAGATAATGTTTTCAATTTCTTGTTGTGGAGCTTCCAAAAGGGCATCTAAAGTTCGAACACCACCTCCTCTGAATAGCACCACTGGCCCTCCGTTGGGTAATGAATGTATTCTGTGCACATCAGCTGAAAGCTGCTCAGGGAAAAAACATTTTTATATGTTCCTCGGTACATTACCTTGGAAGGCAAGTGTCTCATTTTTATGTTCTTTCAATACATGAGTAAACAAAGGAGTGACAAGCACAAAAGATTCCTGATAATGCAGGCCTGGTAGTGCCCAGTTTTCTGGAATGCTCTGAATATGGTAAATCATTGCTCAACAAAAAACCAGGAAAAATGTCCCAACAAGCATCAGCATTCTGAAATCACATCAGAAAAAACAACTGAGGGTAAGGAGTTCACATAACTGTCATGCAACCTGACCCTAAGTGCTGTGTAACACATCAGAACAGAAAAACTTCTACTTGAAAATAATTCACCGTCTTTAAACGCAATCCTCTGAAGCTTTGGGCTCAGGATATGAATTAAGAGTAATACTTTGATGATCAAGGCTCTCAGTCCAAGTGGATTCCTTGCAATATTCCGGCACATAATGAAACACTAGTTAAGGTAATGGTCAGCTAAAATGTGTCATTACTAGTGCTACGAAAACTAACATCTCTCCCCTCCACCAACACAAAAAACGGAACATGTTAGGAGACTTACCGTTGCTTTAAATACTTTGTCCAAGTTAATATCCTCGTTCTTCCATATTCTCAAAACCTTTAAGAGAAGCATCACTTTTTAAGCACAGTAAACCACTAATATATGGACTTCTCAGCACAGAAAACACCAGCAATTGCATTCCACTGAAACACAGGAGGAAAAGAGACAAAAGTATTCACAGCAACCTGACCCAGAGGGAGCCTGCACTGCAGGGGAAGAAGCTGAAGCACAAGCAACAGGGATACAAACCAAGCTCAGCGATCTTGAATTGGAAAGGAATGACAGGGAAGAATAAGATTAAGAAGACACACACACCAGAATTCTAAATGAAAGCAGATCAAAGTCCACAGACAGATTAAGACACATGACCTGATATGGAAGAGAATGTTTCAAGAACAATGAAAGGTTAGGAAAGAGATTTCATCAACAACTATAAAAAAAACAAACAGTCAAAGGTCCAGCATGTGCTGAGCAAACATCACCAGCACGCACACATCGACACACTAGCTACATTCATCCAGGAGACTCACTACATCCCTGTAAGAAATGGGAAGGATCTCACCTTGTCATCATGGACAGCTATATACTCATGAGTTTCAAAGTTGCATACAACAGGACACGTGAGAACCTGCCCATGTTTGACTGACCAATAGCCTAGTGGCTTCTGATCTGAAACCTGGAAGAGTCAGCACAAAGACAGCGTAATTAAAACACGGCACGGTACATGATTGGGATTCTCCTCAGGGCAGAAGGAAAATGCAGGGTAGCCACATGGGAAACGCTACAGTCAGAGCTTCTGATTGAGCATTCCTGGTCCTGATTTCAGTACCAAAAATTCTAGAGTAACATAAAGTAAGCCTTCATTAGGTACAAATTCTATTCGCATGAGAAATAACTGATCTGTAACAGTCAGAAGGGATGTGCCATAAAGAACAGGCATATGAGGCATGGCTTTTCCAAAGTGAAGATATTTTTACTCACTAATAAATCAGGCACAGAACCATCTCCTATTTCAGTGTAATTTATCGAGCCCAAAAGCTATGAACTGTACCGTCTAAACTCACATTGTGTATGACTCACAACTGGCTGCTCTGAGGGTGCTGAGTCCCCTCTCACCCTATAACTACACTTATGTTCTCCAGTAGGGTCCTGGTAGTGGGAGGCTGGATCATGAATCCAGTAAGACAGCATCCCTAGCTCCATGAATGTGAAAGCCAATTAGAGATATAAACACAAATATTTTCCTTAAGTTTATTATGATCCATTGAAATGTATGCAAACACCGAAAGACAGCATAATATGCTTTTAGTTTCAGGTGCTGCAAACGCAAATCTTTTCTCCTCCAGCCAACAGAAAAGGCACCTGACTGGCAGCCGGACAAAGCGCAGCGCACCCGGCTGCGTGAGCAGACAGCATCTTCCCAACAACTTTCCCATGGAAGGTATCTTGGAATGAGAAATGGAAACAGAAAACGAACAAGAAGAGAAAAATACAAGCAATAGGCTAAGACTACACCTGCCTCGGGAGCAGACAAGCTGGAGCATAAGGAAAAGCGCAGGTGAGCAGGCCCAGGCCGGGAAGGAGCTCCGCTCCCGCAGCCGGTGCCGTCCCGAAAGCGCCTGCCGGCGGCACCAGACCAGGCCTCGCTGCCCCGCCTCCAGCCAAGGGACGGCAGCCCTTGGAACGGGCACACGCGGGTGAGGCGAAGCGTGGGGGGTCCGGTGACAGCTCGGCCCAGCCCAGGTGCGGACATGCAGTCCAGGGCTGGAGGAAGGAAGGGCGGCCCCGAGGCTCTGCCGTCGCGGCCCCAACCGGGGACTCTCATACAGGCCGGAGCTGCATGACGGCGGCAGCGATGTCTCCTGACATCCAGCGGCCGCGACTGGGCTGTGCGGTTACCTTAAAGAGCGTGGTCGTCCTGCCACGGTCGGTGAGCAGGACGTGGTCGGGGTCGGGGCCCGGCTCCAGCGCCAGGAGCCCGCCGCCGAGGCCGACGCCGCTGGCGGGACTCAGCCCGCAGAGCGTGAAGCTCTCGCACAGCGCCGCCATCTTCGCGACCCGCTCCACCTCTCGCGAGACTCGGCACGGCCCGCGGGTCGCAGCGTGACCCGGTCGGCCCCGCTCACGTGCGCTGCTGCCCGCGGCGACGGAAACGGCCGAGGCTGCTCGTGAGTTTCCGGAAGCCGTAGCCGGGCTGGGGGTCTGCGCGATGGGGACAGTGTGCCTCGCGGGTGGCGCGCGCCGTGCCGCGGCTGTGCTGCGAGAGTCCGGGACTGCCGCTCCCGCCGTTGCCAGGCGGCGTTTGCAAAGAGGGTTTTACCCTCCAGAGACGATAAAGACGCTGGCAAAGGGTCTGGATAACAGGTCCGGTGAGGAGGCAGAGGGCAGTGGCAGCTGAATAAACCCAGAGAGGACAGGGATGAAGCTGACGGCAGGGATGTAGTGTGCAGTTTTGCCAAGAAGCGAGTCCCTCAGGACACGAAGAATTTGCAGCTGGTATTGATCATGGAGAGTACGTGGTGAGGGAAGGGGAGGCCAGTGTGTAAAGACCCAGGCCCAGCCCTCACCTGTCAGATGCTCCACGTTAAAGACCTGCATGGACTTCCTTTGTTCCCTTGTGTCCAGTGTATGTCTTGTATGGCATGAATCAGATCATTTTCACAGCCATTCATGGCTGAGTCCTATCACCCTGCTGAAGAGATGGCATTTATATGCAGATTAGCTGGAGAACATCAAATAAAAGGCTTTTGTAGCTTTGCATCTACACAATAAAACATTGCTGGGTTTAAGACTAATTAATGTATTTCAGCCCTACGAGATGTCCCATTTTTTTAATGAATAAAGGGTGGAATATTTTCCCTTTGCAGGAGCACATCCCAGCTCCACCAGTCTGAATAGTGGTAGGATCAACCAATATGTAATGTATTTACATCCATTAATATTTTCTGTGCAAGTTTCAGTGAAAACCCAGCAATACAAGCCCAAACTGCAAAAAACATCAACTCAAACCAACAACAGATCAGGTTAGGTAAAACCACCACACATGTAACTCTAAGCTGTTGACTACTCTTGGGGAACATGTGTTGCCAGCACTGGAATTTTGGGGTCCTGATACTGGCATATCTGCTTGCTGAAGACTCTAGACATAATTGTACACTATGGTGGGGACACAGCCTCCCTTTGATGGCCAGAACTTGGTTCAAGTGGGACATGGCCCACGCGTGCTTACCCCAACAGAGTCTTCATGGCTCTGAAGCAACAAGGGATGCCATCACTGCAGGCCTGAGGCCACGCAGAGCATCTGTCTGGTTTGAGCTGTGTGATGTCTACCTTAAATATTTTCTAGAGCTGTGTTTGTTCCTTGTGTCCTGTCCCACATTATTGAGTGACTAATGGTGTAGAGAAAGCTTTATCTCCACTGAGCAAGCTTCTGCTGAAAAGCCTAAAGAATCATGCTACAGATTTTGTGCTGAGTAAAATGAAATGACAAGTCTCAGAGGTTTAGAGTGGGCTCTTTTCCAGTATTTACTACAACACTGGGCTCCCAAACCCTGCATAAACAATTAGATTCCTTACTGGGAAACTTCCTTGTCAACCAAATCCTCATTTACAACTGAATGTGCTACACCAGCCTTATGGGCACCTGCCCTGATAAAATCTTTAAAGAGCTGAGGCACCACAAAACCTAGTAGGTGCTGTAAGTGATTTAAATTTTCCTCACAAGCCAGTTCTTTGTGCTATTTAATTTTGAGGAAGTGACTTGCAGATTTGGGGCCTGAAATGCTAATGGCCATGCTCCTAGATAGAGGAGACCTAGTAAATGAAAAGAGCAACAGCTGTAAAGAATAATTGTTGGTAGTTTATTTACAACAAAATGAAAGGGGAAAAAAGACAATATTAAAATAATAAATAACTTGGAAAAATCAGAAACTAAGTGATATGAATGAGAAATCTGACAATCAAATTCTCCTGCTGAGCCCTGCATTGTTTAACATGCAGAGCATTTCAAAACTTGGTCCTTCTTTGATGGTGATGATGCATTGCCTAATGTAGCCACCTCTAGGTAAAAGAAATTAATTACTGGACATTCAGAGTCACAGAAATGAAATAAAACAATGAAACCTGGCTTAGTGACACCACAAAACTACAGGAGATTGCAATTCAATGACCATGCTGTTCATTTAAAGCAAAACATTGTTAGACTTAGTAGCAATTTTAACTTACACATATAAACCCAAGTCCAAACAATGGAAACAGAAAAGCTCCTATTAACAAGATCATGAATTCTCTCTTACTGCACTCACTAGTTCATAACAAGCACATACACCTGGCTTGGTTCAAATGACAGCACATTGTTTTCAAGTTATAGTGCAGCAAGCTTCAAAGCAGTTTGAACGAAACAGAGCGGTCTTGTTACAAACTAAAAGTCAAGGAACAAAGATTTCCATTTCAAAATCTCTACAGCAGCAATTAATGCAAACTGGCTACTAGATGTCACAAAATCACCTTCCAGAGTAATCAAAAAAAAAAGCCAAAGAATAAGGTCAAATAGTTTCTTTCCATAGGATTTATCCAGTCATTTACAAAATTAACCGTTACATTCATAAGAAATCCTAGTAAGTATGTGTTTCAGGAATGTGCTGCTCCTCCTTCTCTTTCTCAATACCTCCCTTTCTAGTTTCTTAGATCTGCCCTGCCAAAGACTGCAGTGAATTGTCAGTTAGTTTCTAATGACTGTTCCACGAGAAATATATAAAAGTACGAGCAAGGCTGGGAGAAGGTTTTACCAAACAAACTAATCATGTATTTGCCTTGGACTGCACTCTCCTCGATGAAAAATTCCTCCTCAAGCCCTAGCAGAGCCTGTATCACATCATTCCTCAGTCACTGTGGCAGAGAATAGGCACCAGGCTCCCAAGAGGTACTCACTAAATAATCACGTCTTTTATTTTTGCCAAATAAGTGATGAACACCTGCAAAATGCTCTGCTGTTCTCCCCATAAACATGTTTGAAAACACAACAGAAAGCACTGTGCAAGAATCAGTAGTGAAAACAACCTCTTTGCATGAAGAGATACCTGCGCTGTTCAGACCTCTTCATTTCATTTTGTCTGGGAATTTTTGTGGTTGCAGGGAATACTGTAGAAAAAGTCATCCTTAGAATCAGAAACTGCTTTAGGTTGAGAGGGATCTTTAAAGGTCGTCTAGTCCAACCCTGCTGTAGTCAGCAGAGACCTCTTCAAGTAGATCAGCTTGCTCAGAGCCCAACTCAACCTGACCTGGAATGGTTCTAGGGATGGAGCATCTACTACCTCTCTGGGAGACCTGAATAATAAAATTCTTGCTCTATATGTAGTTTCCTTTAGTTTCAAAGCATCACCCCTTGTCCTGTTGCAACAGGACCTCCTAAAAAGTCTGTCCCCAGCTTTCTTGTAGGCCCCTCTGAGTACTGGAAAAAAAACCAAACCAACCAAACCCAACCAATCAGAGAAAATATTTTAAAGATCGTATCAACCAAATGGGTAATGACTGGTGGAGTAAGCAAAGCAGAACAGAGCAGAGGCAACAAAAAGCCTGGGAGTATTTCTTGTCCAGAACAATGAAACATTACAGATCCTTTGCCATGGTGAGGAAGGAACAGAGAGGCAACATAGCTGATGGTGATCCTTATGTCCATCAGCCAGTACAGCCAGCACTGCTCAGGGGAAGGGCTACAGCAGCAGCACAGGCAGAGGGACACAGCATTAAGCAGTCTGTCATGTTTTTCCATTATGTGATCAGGGTCTTTCTCCTACATCTCTGTCATGCAGTTATTAAGATGTGACCAATTCAGAGATGTTAATACATGGCCTATCCCCCAATCTATTAATATGATAATCAATGAATCCACATGAGATTGGGAAACAATTGGTTAAATATGAGTAAGGGTATGACTGCTTTGGGCTAATAATCTGTGTCAAACCCAGAGGCCAAAATGTATTTAGAAACATGTACTATGTAAGCACAAGGACATTACGACTGGAGCTGAGCAAATTTTCCTCTGACAAAGAAAAAAATAATTGGAAAAAAGGCTTTCAGGTGGAGCAGACCTAAACTCTTTCTATATAGATCAAATTCAGGAAATGAGAACCCAGGAAACAATGCTTGATGTTTTCAAAAGCTTCCCTTCTCTGCTAGCATTCCAATCTTGCTACTACATAAATAATAATAATAATGAAAATATTTGACCAGTTATAGTAATGAATATATAATCTGCACACTTCTTAAGCTCAAATTGTAGACCAGTGTAGGAAAGTTCTGTTTGCTTCATTACAGAGGCTGCTTTTTAAACAAATCATCACCCATTAGGTTATTAATCACACAGAATTACCACCTCTGAGAGGAAGAGCAAAGCAAAACATGAACAGTTAAGTGGGAGAATGCATGAAGTCAGACCACAGCTAACCTACAGAGAGCTCCCAGATTTTGCTAACTACAAGAGTTTAACTATTGAACAAATATACACTTGTTTTCAGTGCAGGTTGGCAGTGGAATTACTTCTCCTGCTACCAAAGCTACCCTATAAATATCACACATTCAACATAACTTCTACTGCATCTACAGCCATTGAGAAGTTCAGTGCATTTAAGCCAGTCCCATCACAGCATTGTGCTGAACAGATGGCACAATGTCCTGTCCAGGTAAAAGGACTGATTGTTCAATATTCAATGATAGTTCAGCTCTGGAGGACTCTCTAATCCATGTACCATGTCAACAATGGTACAGACCATCACCCACTTTGATCAGGTAAGGGCTTACAGGTAACAGCTATCACTCACTGGAATTGAACAGCAGCTTATTCATTGTCTACTACAGCTACCAATACAGATACTGACAGCATTCCTTGCTTGAAAGAGAAGAAAGTACCCCAGGTGGGGCTCAGCGATGAGAGTTTCTCACTGAGCTTACATTTGGAGAAGGAAGGAAGGAAGAGACCACCTCTGCCATTGATTTTTCTCCTCCTTCCACAATCTACACTTCCCTTCTGGGAAACATCCTTTGAATTCCTGAGATTGAAGAGTGATTTCACAGGCAGGTCAGGAAGAGCACTTCTGTTTCCCTAATGTCAGCCTACGTGGGACTGAGCAGCCCCCAACACTCATCTGCTTTTTGAAGTGACTGATTTTGTTCAGCCCATCTCTAGACCATGCTAAAGGCTGGAACCAGCTTTCTGTTAGCAGAGATTGTGCTGTTTAGAAAAGATGAGAGGCAGGAAAGAAAATGGAGACTCATATTTTCTTTCCTGTACATTCAAGGTCTTAGAGCATAACTACCACTCTTCTTCCAGTGAGGGAAAGACAGAACTCATTGGGTTTGCTTCTCAACTGGCTCCATTTAGCTGCTTTTTTTTCAGTCTTACCCACGGAACACCATTGATGAACACCAATACAGAGTTGAGAGAGCACAAAAGGACAGGGGAGAGCTATTAAAATACATTATCTACAAGAAACAGGCAGTTTCTTTTACAAATTCTGTGCAAGATAGAAATAGTTCAATGGCCTCAAAGTCAGTGTAATTAATTACAACTGGGGCTTCCAGACAGTGATACTTTAGGTTTGAAAGGTTTTGTGTTTGTTAGCTAGGCCCCAAATCCTGAGTCATATTAAGCAAAATGTGAATCTGAGTGATTGCTGTTGGTGTTCAAGTACAATGAGTTACAGGTCAAAGGTTTGTGAACACACAGGAGAAGCCTGAGAATAGGAAGGGTTTTCAAATTGGCTATAAAAGAAGGGAAGGATTTGCTCCTGTTAACCCTGAATTTTTGTTGGCACTGCTTTGCCTCAGAAACCCTTGGCAGCTGTACTAATACCTACTGCTAATTATGAATGCTATGAGCTAGGTGAAGATTTGTAGGTAGAATACTGCTACAGAAAGATTTATTCTCTTTGATGGGGCTTCCCTCAGACTATCTCATTCTATGTTAGTGAGATGCACCATATGGCTTGAAACACTACTTCAGGAATATATAAACTATGTTCTCTTGCATGCACTTCTCTGAAGGTTTTAAGGATCAAGTCTGAGGAAAGAAGTAATCTTTCCACCCCAGTACGACTATTTTAAGCCAAAAAAAAAAAAAAAAAAAAGAGAGAAAAACAACCAACAAACCACCATGACCTTTGTAGAAACTGAGTTACATCACTCTTGCTGTGGTAGACATGGCTTATCAGGAGGAAACATGCTGGGTTAATCTAAAAGGTTTTTTTTGTTGGATCTGGAAGAGTGAGAGTTTCTGGAGCAGACTTTTTCCGAGGCCGGTCTTTGGGGACTGTTAGGAATTCAGGAGCTTCTGTGGAGAGAGGAGTTGATGGAGCACTAGATGGAGCACTGCGGGTTGAAGAAGGCATGGAAATGTTAGAGATAGATATTGCAGGTGGGAAAATCCCAATCTTCTTGTTGGTAGCTTCCTGAGTTGCTCGTTCAAACTCTCGGACTTCATCCATTGTCATGTCTTCAACAGAAAGAAAGAAAGATACAGGCACGTTAGAATCATTTAAAACAATCATTTCATTAACTCACTTAAACCACTTCCATCCAAATTCTACATCAGGGAACAACTGCTTGACATGCATAGCACTGAGTTATTCTCCACATGGATGCCTTCCCCTTGTACTGCAGTGACTGGAATGCAGTAAGCGGCCAACCCACAGCAAAGGGAGTTCTGCACATCGATCACACACTAATGGTTCTTCGGCCTGGGTCTGCACTGAGTAAAGGATTGCTGCCTCTGTTTCACAGGCAGTTACAGAACACATTTACATCCACAGTCTGCAAGTAGAATTGTTCAGAACTTCAAACACAGCAGGACCGAGAGAGGGTTGTTTTCTTCCTTTAGATTTTGAGCATGAGCAGGGAAAGAGCTCTCATCAGTTTGTTCATCTGCCCTAATTACCAAGGGGTGAAAAATTCTCTCTCCTTCCATTCATGACTTCCACCGCCTTCTAGTCACAGCTGCACGCACATAACTCAGGCTGGTTTGCTTCTCTACCAACAAAGCCTGAAGAATTCCCTCTCACTTGATGAAGCCACGACACATTCCCAGCTTTCTCATGCAGAATCTGTACTTTAACATTTATGGCCGACTGACAACTCCACTGCTCAACCGCTTGCAAGAGGCAGGCAGAAGAAGTGAAAGGTACTTTGCAGTGGGAAATGGGTCCACAGAAAGCGGTCAAAGTCCTCTCTTGCGGGTGGCAGCCGTGTCACAGTGCTGTAGAAACCCACAAGAGGGCAGAGCGATCCCAGCTTAGCTGTGCTCTGAGCTGAGCCGTGCAGAACTTTCTCTAAAGCCCCAACCCACTGACATCTGCTACAAACTACTAAATTGGGGGAAAATCAGCAAGACTCTTCTGAAACTTGCTGCTCCGTGTCTATGCTGCCTGCAGGGTGTCGAGTGAAATACATTTTATGGTTAAATTTGTACATTTGAGCTATTTTATTAGGCCATTTTATAGAGCCTTTGAGCTCTGAAAGCTCAAAAACCCTAGAAATAAAGCCATTACCATGTGAGTGTTTAAAATTCTCACACGTTTGGGAGTCTGAGACACAGGACTGGCAAGGGTGCTCTGCCGCGTGTGTGACAAGATCCTACGCTCCAGTACATTGACACTTTTTACTACACCAGCTTCTACTTTTTACTATACCAGCTGCAGGCATCTGTAGCCTTGGCTGCAAAAGTCATGCAGAAGCAGCTTTATGTTGTACTACAACATCAGAGCAAACAAACAAAAGCACTCCTGTTGCCAGCTGCCTTTCCTCTCCCCTGCAGATGACATTCCAGGGACCTTTTCAGCCTACGTAGCTGCTCATTAGGAGTGAGGACCGAGCTCTTTTCACATCTGAGATAAGTGGTGGAAATAAACAGATGGTCCCAAAGGAACTGTACCTACTTATGTTGGAGAGAGATTTGAACCTGTTTTGCTGATTTGCATTTTGTTTCACACCCTGTAACAGTGTGTGTAGTGTTGCTAAGCTCAGAGGGTTTAAAAGCAGCCTGACATCAAAGGCAGCCCATGCATTCATTTCAGCTCTTTTTCCACTGAGGACTTCTGTCCAACATGAAACAAAAGCTGCCTCAGACAAATCAGTGAAAGAGGACGGGAACGTTTCTCAGTTTGCTGGCCATTTAAGTCTTGCAAAGTAGCAGCCTCCAAGACTGTACATTTTAAATTCAGACATGATACTGTCCTTTCAGCTGACTTCTGCTTTTGAGCTTAGACTTGCTTTAAGATCCCTCCTCTTGTGACATACACTCGGGTAAAACGAGTCCTTACTCTGAGCTAAGAAGGCTCAGACTTTTCAATTACTGACAAAGTCTGTTCTGACCTCAATGGCAATTTTTCCACATGAGAACTAAGGATGGGAGGCTTCATTCAAAGCCAAATCCTGAAGTGCAGAGCCCAAGTCAGAACTGATTCTCAATTTACTGCTCAGCTAAGGAGTAACCTTGGTGTCAGTGGAGCTGCAGCCTTACAGAGCCAAGCATCAGTGGTTATTACTTAGACAACACTTCTCAGGCTGGAGACAGCTTTTACTGAGTAAGAACAAAGACTTCAAGCCCTTCAGCCTTGCCTCCACGTTCCTTACCTGAGTGAAACCATCAGGAGTTCTACATCACAGTTAATATAAAGAAAGGAATAGTAATGTTTCAGAAGCAAATACCATTGCATCTTTTCTTTCTGCACAAACTAATAACTTCTAATTTTAGCCTCTGCTTGAGGTTCCCAAATGAGGAACTTCAATACTTTATGAAATTTCCAGAATCTGCATCAAAGAAGCTATACAGAAAGCTGCCCTTCTGTAAAAACTGCTGTTCTCCACTTCCAAAAATACTTCTCACCTTGTTGGTAGCTAATCAATGACAACATTAAAATTAGTTGGAAAAAAGGTGAATAATTCATTAGGTTGTTTTTTTTTTCCTTTCCCCTACTGAAACAAACGATTTTATCAGTTCCATATAAATTTTCCACTCCCCATGCTCCTGGCTCTTTGACTGAAGCTCTCTGGGCTCCTGCATCTCTTAAACTATTCAAACAGCAGAAAGTAAACCTCTTGTTTAACTTCCTCTTTGTGCATCCAACTGAAATTTGAGAGTTGTGTTCTCCTGGAAGACAGGGAGCTGTATGTGAGCCCAGCCCCACTCTTTCTTACAGCAGGGCCAGTTCACAGTGCAAAGGGTAGGTGGGATTGGCCTTCATGGAGAAAGATTCTGTTCCTGCTGAAGCAAAACCTCCCCAGAATTCCACTGAGTGGCCAGCAAGCCCAGCTGCTTGCTCTTCTCAGATCTGTGCAAGTGTATTAGCTGAAGAGGGGCAATATGTTTTAAAACACGACATACTCTTGCTTTGGCATGGCTCTCTATTTCATCCACAGTAGATGAATGTTGGTTGCAAACTTTAATGTTGGTTTTTTCATGCATATTTTTCTCGTATTCTCGAACATCATCCATAGTCATATCTGTAAAAAGTTCAAAAGTTGGCATTTTCCATTGATTTCAGTGCAAAGTTCATTTCTTTTTAAGGAGAAGGCTCTAGAAACACAGGTTTTCAGCAGAAGCCAACAACAACAAAAAAAAAAAGGATTTAAAAGAAAGCATGGAGGAACTAGCTTTATGAAAATTGCCTCATAAAGGTAGTTGGGTCAGCCAAGGAAGGTGTGAAGGTTAAGTCAAAGGGAGTCAGAGAACAGGAAGGAGTGGAAATTGTTTAGGAGTATCCATGTCACGTAAGGTAGGCAAAAAGTACTGAAGTGCAGGCTTTGGCATAGGCCAGGATCTTCTAAAAAGCCTTTAGAAGATCCTGAGGAAGAAAGGATAGATACAGAAATATTAGAAATATTTACTTACCTTTCCAGGCCCTTTCAAAAAGATTTTGTTATGTTACCTTTGCTTAGGACATCTGACCAGCAAACATTTTTACTGTTAGACATTCATCCTCTCAGATTCCAGAAACTAACACTTAATTATAGTGGTGACTTCATTGTGAACATGTTAACTGTTTTGTAGGCTCAAGCAAATTAATGAATTAGAAGAATCAGAAATATTCTGACTGATTGTAGTGGTAGGATCATTGCTCATTGTCTAGACATGTCCAGCCAGGGCCGAATCTGTTAGGTGCTTGCGATGTAACCCCAAACGACTGTTAGAGATGTTGAAAAGATCTGTCCTAAACCACACTTGCAGCGAAAAGAAAGAATCCAGTTACTTGATGTGTGACCTTACCCTTCTGAGTAGCCACAACATAAATCTACTCAGGAGTTAGGTGTGCCTCAACTGGAAGGCTGGCAGAATGTTAGTCTGGTCTTGGCAAGGGTTTGGTAACTTCACAGCCTCACAAAAACAGCCATCGGCTGCTTGATGATCAAGAAAACAGCACCAAGGTTTGACTTAGAGAACTTGAGGAGTGGTTAATGAGCACAGCAGGCTCCCAGATGTGCATCCCTTCAGTAAGGCACGCAGCAGCTTGCTCTGGAGCCTATCATTTGTCTCCAATTAATTGTGTGGCACTTGCATTTGCCAATTTTTATATCACACCACTCCTTGTTATGTGATATGAGGCTCTTGCTGCATCTTATGAGACAGCTTCTAAGGAAAGATAGGACTTTATCTCTTCCATTGGTAGCACAATGTAATACTTCACCAGAGAAAATGAGACACAGTCTAGAATTTTGATCACAAGGTAACACAGAATACCACTAACTCAATCTCTTTTAGTCTTTTCCTCTTATCTGGAATGAAAAACAAGCTCATAAGCCATGTCAGTAACATGCTAAGGATGCACTTTGCCAAGCAGAGAACATGCTCTTTATTAGTAAATAGCACTGTGAAGATAGATTTTTCTGAATAATAAAGCCCAATGCAGTTTAGTAAAGTTAATGACAAGACACAGTAGTACTTACAGCATCAGTAATCAGTCAGTAATATCCATAACAGAACAGATTTAATAACTGACTTTATTACACTCATTATTTGATTCACTTTAGCTGACTAACATCACCCCCAAGTCTTTCACAAACTTTTCTTTCAGAAGATGGTGATAGATATGTCAAAGACATGGTGTTTCTGAAGGTTAAAGAAGGTCTAAATAAAGACCCTAAATGTATTCCCCAATTCCTGTCGTGTTTCAGGAATGCCTTAGAACCTGTTCTCCAAGTATCTATGAATATGGGCACATCTCCCTGAAAATAGACAGGAAAGGCACTAACCCCATGAGCCCCCTTTATGAACTGTGGTTGCCTGGTTTGCTATTCAGATGTCTCTGTGCTATTAGCAGTGCCCATTCCTACAGCTGGTTCCTGCATGCAGAACACTTCTGCATGCAGCTGCTGCTGAATCAGACCCAGTAGGCTTTATGTTCATATCCATTTTGTCAGTAAGGACATTAGAGCTGCATCTTTTCTTTACTGCAATCCATAGTAAGATTAGAACTTAACTAAAAAGCTGAAATCATGTTGGATCAGAGGCCTTAGGAGTCTGCAGTATGGAAATGACTGCATGCTAATGCAGGCTTAATAAGAAGCTTTATTCAAACCTGCATATGGTTCTCCATATAGATGACTCTTGGCAGGGGCAGCTTCTGTCTGCCTACAGTGTGGGGTGACACACATGGGATGGAAAGATGTTGCTGTGTGCTGCCTACTGGCTGCCCAAACTCCAGCCTACTCTTGTAACAAAGAACCTGCTCTGCATGAGCTCCATATGTTCCAAAGGAAGTGAACACAGCTCCATCTTGTTTATGAACAACTTGTACTGGGACCTGACAATCCATGAAGTCAAAAGGAAGTCTGTTGTTAATGGCCATAAGCTTTGATCAGCCCTTTGAAATGGGCCAGGTGTGGAGGATACTTACCGTACCACTCATCAACCCAGGCAAAAGCCTGCCGGTGACCGATCAAGAGAATATCTCTGACCACCTGGGAAACAAGGAGAAGGTTAAACTAAAACATCTCAGGAAAGTAGCACTGTGGTCTTTCAACATGATTTAAAGTGGAAAGTATTCTGACAGTTTTCTTCCTGAAACCCCATGCCCTAGAGAGTTGGACATGCTCTGGAGGTCTTGTACTCTAGGCTCCCACTGAAGTGGATCTGTTACCAACATTGCCTGGCACGGAAGGGATTTGGGACCAGGTATGGAATGCATACACCTTTAGGCAGTTGGACATTCTAGAAGTCCTTAAACACTTGAAAGGTCAATACTCTGAAAAATATCATTTGGCTGCCATGCCTATGTCATTCCTTAACTAGGGCTCTCAACTACTGGAACAGGCTCCCCACGCAGGTGCTTGAATCTCCATCCTCAGAGGTGGTTAAAAGAGGCAAAGATGTGGTGCTGAGGGCCATGGCTTAGCCCCAGATTTGGTAGAGTTAAAGAATGGTTGGACTTGATGATCTTAAAGGGCTTTTCCAACTGAATCAATTCTATGACTCTAGCTACTGGTTTAGAGAATGAACTCTTCCTCAACCTGTTTGTAAGACATTCTGCACATCATTGCTGCATGTTGGGTGCTCATGTGCAGTCACAAATACTTTAGCTTGTATATTAGAGTATGGAAAATGTTATGGATAATTTTTCTCTACCTTAGATCTGAGCAGCTCCAGGATTAAAGAAGTTTATGCCCATAGATGAGCTTTTTGGCTCTGCTCCAGATCTTTCAGACCTTGAAAGGAATCTGAAAACAAATTGCACTGAGCTCCCCAGCTCCTAGTTACATTCTTGTGCAGGGCAGTACTCAAGTTCTGCTTACGTAAAGGGTAAGAAACAGCTCCTGTTTCACTGACCTTGTGTACAAATTGCTCTACTCTGGTTTGAAGTCCCCAGACTTCAAATTTCACAGTCACAAGTTTGTAGGAACACATAATTGGCTGATGGGTCTCTCTCCAGCCTTCTTTTAATTGGCCTCTCCCAGTCTTCTGTGACTTGAAATATTTAGGATCCTGCAAAACCAAGAAAACGTGCTGGGAAATGCAGGAGAAAAGGCCTGCTTGTCAGAAAATGCCTAAGGAAACGTTTTAATAAGTCATAAACCATGAAAACATGCTAATAAACATTAGGAAAAAGTAATAAATTAATTTAAATGAGCCCTAGGAGATACCAAAATCCAATCCTGTCTTCTATCCAACAGCCAGTGAGTCCGTGGCAGCATATTCTTGGAGATGCTTTGACAATCAGATCATCTAGGACATTTTCTGCTATAAGAAGATGTTATTGCAAGTCATTACAATACAATGCACTCCAAGTGTTATTTATGGCCTTTGGGGAAAAAAAAAGCACAGACTGCTTCTTCAGAGCTTGTTCTTCCACTGCTTCCTCTGTGGCACTTACCAGTGCTTTCTACCCATCCCTGTCTTCTTGAAATCAAGTCCAGTTTGAGCTTTGACACTGACATCACCCTGACACTGCCACTTTTAATGGATTTTGATGTCTGGGTGGCCAGTTAAGTATGAAAGTCTCCCAATTAAGCCATCTCTACAACTGAGTTTTGGGCAAAATACTAATTACAACTCTCGTCTCTCTTTTTGTGAACTTGATCATCATAGAAATTGGCATTGAAATTGCAACAGCAAAACAAAAGAATCCCCAAATAGTAAGGATTTTAGTTGATCTTTAAAGTTTAGTTTTATCTGTACAAGATACAACGTTATCTATCAAAGTGTGATTTGCCATATTGGTATAATCTCATTTCACTTTATGTCCAATCCTGCTAATTACACCTTGTAAACAGAATTTACAGTTAAGCATTGCTTTTCAAAGCTTGGAAATAATGCAGCTTCAGTAAATTCACAGTAAGCTTCTAAAATCTGTCCTCAGGAAGTGCTCATAAGTGTTGCCTTCCCTAAAGCTCACATCTGGGAAGATCTTTTCAGTGCATCCTCTGTTACAAAAGCAATTAAACATGTGTTTAAGTATGCACTTAAATTGTTTGCTAAATGGAAGAGAAGGAGAAAAACTTAACAAGAAATAGGTAAGACTAACTCTGATCTTAATTATCTTTCATTCAGGGTGAGCTTATAAATGATTCAGCCTTCCTTTGCTCTACTGTTTAGTTATCTCCTGACTTGGCTTCCCATTTTGTCCTTAAACTGAAGCTCTGTCATTAAAGCTTCTTTACAAAGCTCTAATGAGGTGACAGTCTTCCCACTCTGTGAAAGTCATTGCTTTTATTGCTGACATATTCTTTTCTAAATAGAACTTTAGGCTCCCTGCATAATAAGGTTTCAGTGTTAAGTCACCATAAAAACCAATTTAGCATCATCATATATCAGAGCAACAACACCACTGTAGATCACAGCTCCTAGTCACATGCTGCTGTTTGAAGCTTCTCACTCAATAAGGCTTGACCTCAGATTGATCTAGATATTTTCTGGTTGAAGGAGTTGTTTTATAACTGATCACTGCCTGAAGCAGTCAATATAATAATAATAAGAAAAAAAGAAAGGGTGAAAAGAGAAGGACTAAGATATAATATTCAGGAAGAAGATGTAAAATTCTAGTAGATGGTACCATGAATAAAGAATGACAGAGATTATGATTTCAAATATTCTGGTGTAAAGTAAGTACTTCTAAGAAGGCAAATCGAGGAAAATAGTTTAGTGTAAGGAAGGGTTCTGCTGCTTCTTACACATGGGGATGGTGATGCTGGTGTGATGGAGCCACTGTCCTGATGAAGCATTTCAGATACACACTTCAATAACACTGAGTGTGACACCTTCTGTCCTGTCAGTGATAACCAGATCCGTAATGGAATAACTTCACTGCAGTCCAAGGGGATTTAATGTAATCAACTTGAGTCACTATCAAGAACTCAGAAAGTATAAATAAAAATTAAATAATGAACAGCTACCCTGCATGAGTGCTCAGGGTCTTTGGCCTCTGCTACTAGCCACAGGGAGCACACCATGCCAGAAGGACCTCCGTGTGACCAGTACTGCTTATCTTTTGCTCTTCAGTGTCTGGGCCAAAGCCTGCTGAAATCAGTGACAACTTTGACATGAGACCACGACCCAGAATTATTTTTGCTAACTCATGGCTGCAAATCTCCAGATTAAGATTCACAGCCTGGAATCCCTTCTGCAATTAGCCACTGAAGGTCCTTTAAAAAAAATAAAGCAGCAGGGATGATAATTTTCTATTAAATGCAAGTAGAAATAATATTGGTACACAGCACTGCTTCTCCTCCTGACTTTCATGCTGTAGCTCACTGATTAGGTTAGTCAGAACAAATTAGCCTCATGTGCCATGCTCACATCTCTCCAGGTCCCAGGAGGGAGCAGGGAGCACCTGCCTGTTCCGGATCATGGCCGTTCCTCACTCTTCCTGTCAAAGGTATGGCACTTTGCTCAGCACACACCAGAGGCACCAAGGCTGGAGTGCAGCAGCAGGCTCCCTGAGCAGGAACTGTGGCACATACGTTTGAAACACTTCTGTCAGTGACTAGAAACTGGGCAAGCTGAGCTTTGGTCTGACCCCGTTTTTGTGTGATTATTTAGATCATTCATTTTGTGTGTGCCTTATTTTTTTAGTTTAGCCACTCGTGGCTTCCTTTCTAGAGAGCCATCATCCAAAGCATACTGCATCTCTTCACTGGTTTCCCCTTGAATTTATCTACTGGCAAAATCCTCAATCTGTTTTAAATGTAATGGCACAGCTAAAATCTTTTTGTTTAAATAACCTTCGCGTCCTTTTATCAGAGACAATTTATTAGGAAAGCCCATCTGGCAAATCCTTTTGCTAGAGAGGAGCAAAACCTACTCTGTATTTGCAATACATTATTGCCAGGTGCAGAGTGATTTAAAAATAGCCCTTCTGCTAACATAGCAGAAACATCATCACTCGTGAGCTGGGCTTATTTGGGAATAAAAGGTAAAATCACAATGAAATCAAAGCCACAGTGTGATGGAGATGGTTTCAGACATAGCACTCTCCCAGTCTTACTTAGGCCATGTCTAGAAGGTCCTGGCTCAACATGCTTACTGTTGGAGACTCCATTGTTTAGCATCTAGCATTTATTAACTTAACCTTCCTCGTGGACTGCAGATGTCATGGCATCAGATGTGGAATTGCAGCTCCCTTTCCAGGAGGCAAACACCAACATGGTCACAGTATAGCACCGAGTTGTTGCCTATTCAATGTTATTATTTTACTCACAGTTTAATAATGAGACACACTCATTGTTTAGAGAAGAACTCCAGATCTGAAGGGGCATGCTTGCCCTTGGCTTTACCATGGCATCAGGCATGGTTTGAAGCTGCCATACTATTCTGCAGGTGGGGACACTTCCTTTGTCTGCATGAAACATCTTAGCCTTGTCACTCATCTGTCTGGAAAATGACTTGCTGCTTGTATAGCCATTGTAGCAGGGAAAAAGATCCCCAAGCTGAACATGCTCTTGAGAGATGGAAGTGCATTGTGCTTATGCCATGCATCCTCTTCTCTCTCACACATCCCAGCAACAGTCTTCCTGCCTTCCTTTAAATGCATGGATTTGTTTTTTCAGACTCAATATATTCCACCACTGTGCTTTTGAAGTGCAGGCTATTTCACCATCACACACACACACCCCCCTTTAAGCTGACGACCATTTTGTTTGATCTTGCATTTCAGAACCAGTCCTTCATGGTTCTAATACATGTGAGCTGGCATTTCACCATCAGCTCCAGTTGCTAGGGCTTGGATTTCTGCTTAAATAGCTAGGGCTCTGGAAAGATTCGTTGATGTAAAGATGCTACTACAGACATTAAAGTGAAGTCACTTTTGAAAGACTCCCTCCCTTCCCTTCCTTCTTTTCTTCCCTTCCTCCCCTCCCTCCCTCCTTTCATTCCTTCCACTCTCCCTTCTTCCCTTTTCTTTTTGAATTTCCATTCAAATGTGTTTTCTGGAGCCAGTTAAATGCTTAAGAATTGTAAACATTGGGACAGTTCAGAGGTATTAAAATATGATCAGCCAGTCAGCCTTTATGTAAGCTCACAACTGAAAGTAGTAAGGAAAAATTAATGTTCATTTGTTTTTTGCTGAGCCCCATCCTGACACATTGCACACACTCACTGGGGAGCTGAGACAGCTGCATTATTTCAACAACCCTCATTTTCTCTCTCTGTAATGGGATGGAGATCTTGTTATTCTGAAAGCACCTGGACAGTAGTAAGCTGGACCTCTTACAGTGCAGTTGTGTAAAAACCAGAACAGCCAGCAGCTGAAGAAGAAAACTGCAGCAGCTGCCTAGAATCTTTCTGTTTGGAGGTAACTTTAAAAGTTTATTCCATTTGTCCAACTCTCAACCACTTTGTTATAAACAGGAAGCAAAAGGACTGTTACTTTTGAGAACTTGGATATGTTTGCAAAGAACATTTTGCTCAGTAGCTCACTTCCACAGTAAATGTTTCATTTCAGTGAACGATTCACTTGAGGCCCTTGCTCAACAGCACAGCTCAGTTTTATTCTCTTCTATAATTCAGATAAATATCTATGTCTATATGGGGAATACATAATGGCTGGAGATACATATTCATTGATGGGAAAGCCACAAGGAAATGGCTTTACAAAATGTACAACTTTTACCTGCAGGCTTGTACGTTCTTTGTACAGAACTAGCAAATTCTGTGTGCAGTGTACTAAGTACATTCAGATTTGGGGCATGGAAAAGCAGGCAAACCTGCTAGCTTGGATCAATGTTCAGTATTTAGATCCTCACATTTACACTTCTTAAAAGTTTAAGGATGTTTAGGTCCCAGCTTGTAAAAAATGAAAAGCTTTTTTTGAAGATGTGGCAGCGCTGCCGAGTATTGGTGGCTAATTCACCATGGACTTTGTAGATGGTCATGAAGTTAAAATGAAGCCATCTGCTTTGGGACACCCAGAAATGCTGCAGTTATAGCTCCTCCAGTCCTCTACAATGGCAGTAATCAGTACACCTCCAGGGAAGAGAGAATTGGCCTCTGTCTATGTGTTGGTAATAGCTAACACAACTGCTTCTGGTTCACTGTTTACTTGGTGATTGGAAGCCTTTTGTGCATAGGCTCACAAATAAGCTCTCCATTCTCAGGGGAATTCACATCCTTTGGATGGTTCTGGTCAAGAGATGGCTCAGTATTATTAGCAGAGCTTCCTTTAAAGTGTTCCACAATGAAAGAACAGCTCTCCTCAAGCCTCCAGCTAACTCTATTTTTCACTTTTTTAGACAATGTTTAGAAGAGAAAAGCAGACATGCACAAAGTCAAATTCAATAATTTTGCCTTCAACCATTAGGACATTTTCAAGGAACAGTTTTCCTCCCTTCAGCATCAGCACAAGTCAAAATGAGCCATGCAATTCAAATGGAATATGATACAGATGAAGATGTTTTATACATTTTGTCTATTTATGTGTGAGTCATTACTATGTAAGTCACAATGTAAGGGAGAATATGGATCTGTTTAGAAGATTCATGTCAGGACAGCTGAAAAACAATTCTGTAGCTCATAGGTGGTGGGAAGCAGAGAAGTTGCTTCACTTGTCTGTACTGAGCCTGGGGCTGTGGGTCCCTGGGATATCTCCTGAAGCCTCCTGTAGTAACTGCAATGTTCTTACCTCTGTTGATGGTATTGGGGTCATACACACACAACCATCTCTTCTGCTCTCATAAATGACCAAAACAACACTAAAGCTGCTGTAGTTCAGTCTGTTATGATCAATCAGTTACTTGCTGCACCAACTCAAAGAAAGGTCACAGTCAAATCTCAGAAAGAGATGTTTCACACAGAGGGATCTAAAAAACTTTTGATATTGACCCAAACAGCTTAGGAAGGATAACTGAGCTAAAAATATGGGATATTACAAACAGTGGTGTAATAGCAACTATGTAATTAGTGACATCAGCAATCCACAGCAGGGCTCACAGGCACTAACAAAGAGCTAAAATAGTGTGAAAGGTTTGGATGATTTCAGCTCCCTCTCTAACATACAGAAATATCAGTAACTAATGAAATTTGCTGTTTAAAAATAAGGGTATTTTTAATTGAAGAAGGATGCAGGATATAAAAAGAAACAATAGGATATAAAAGAAACCTAAAGCTCCTTTCTAGAAGCTGCTAACTAAGCTGATCCTGATACAGAACTTGCTTAATTTTATGCAAGTGAAAGATTCAGTGAACTAAAGAGATTACAGAACATGGCAGAAGTGAAAATCATCCTCATTGGTCTTTCTGGATGGGAGTTCTGATGAACTGTGGCATCCAATTCTTAAATCCTAAGGATTCACTTTTAATCTTTAAGTTTAGTATTAATTCAGATTAAATGATCCAAAAGCAGCCACACCGTTGCTATTAGTGTAACTAAAATACCTTTCAAGGGCTTCTAGTAAATGGCTTCTAGTTATTCCCAAACCTATTTGGAAAACACAAGGCCATTCCTTATTTACATGGAGTTCCTTTTTTTCTGCTGTTCTGATTGAAAACAGATGGAAATTACATTTGCAAACATTAAAAATCTTTTTATAGTCCTTCAACCATATAAGAGGCCTCAGCAGAAACGGGAATTGGGCTTCGTGTTCATCATATGGTAGCATAAACCTCCATAGTTTGTAAACTTGGGAAGCTGCTGAATCCAACTCTTGCTAAATCAGCATCAACTACAGTGAAGTGCTCAGGTGTGCTTACTATTTGGTATCAATTCCAAAACAGAATTTGGTAGCCAAGATACAAATCCTCCATCGGCACAGAAAAAACAACAGCTGCTGGGCTATTTCTGTTGTTGAAAGCCGAATGAAACTCCATTTTGCTTTGAGTCAGGTCTCCAGATTTGCCTTTGAAGTAACAACACAAAGACTCAAATTCTTCCCTCACTTAACACGAGGCTGGTTTTCTATAGCATAAAATTAATCATGTGGAAATGATGCTGGAGAGCTGGCTATTAGAAATGGGAAGGAAAGCTGAAAAGCTGAGTGCCACCTTCATGTTTATGATTTCTGGAAGCGTGCAAACTGAGAGGAAAAACCTTACAGATTTCTGTAAAACAGAGTCAGTGCTGACCCTGCTCAACAGCAGCAGTCTAGAACCAGACTAACTGGAACCAGACAACTGTAGAGTTCAGGTAGGATGATGGCACCAATAAGCTGCTTCATGAGGTGTTACATAATTTTTGGTACTAGACAGATGGGGTTTGTTATCTAAGGACACTAATAAAATTACTTTTCATCCTGCTGTAGATCCACTTTTATGGTTTATGAGCCATACATAAAATTTGAAATAGGATTTATAAATGGAAAGTAACAAGTACCTGACTTTTTTAGCCTGAAAATCATGTCTCCTACACTATAAAAATATATTCATTGGCAAGTCTTGGTTTTCTGTCCTAAAAATGGTTATATGGTCTCGTTTTGTATAGTCACACAGCTGCCATACTCATTGCCAGCTATAAATACATACTTGGCTCCAGAGGTAAATCATATCTCTAAAATTAAATGCGAGCACAGATCTGATCATTCCTCTCTAGCTACTTGTTGTGAACCATCATTTTTCAAGTCTGAGGTTAAAACGTGGAGACCTCATCTTCATTTGCATGGTGGTTGCTGATTTCAAACAGTGAATTGCATTGACCTAAAAAACCCTCTGCTCTTCAGAGATGTGCACTATCAAAAATGCATGGGAGCAGTTTTCAAGGGAATTTTAAGAGAGTGACTCTGCCTGCTGCCTTTGATGCTCTCTGGCAGATTTACTGCAGGATGTGGTACACTTCAATCCCTCTTTCTTATGTCGTGGTACCCCCTGAGCAACTGTGCCTCAGCCCTCTTCTCCCTGTAGCACACCTGTGTGTAGGCACCTCTGTGCAGAGCTGGCTGGTCAGGGCAGGATGCAAATAAGGACAACAGTAATGTTTAAAACTGCTCAGACCTGCAAACACTGAACTGAGCTCCATGATCCAAAGAAAAGTTCTTTTCTGCTTCAAATGAATAGAGCTGAATATCAAGGGTCTGGTACAGGCTATGTTCTGACAAGGGAGTAGAAGCATTTCAAACAGCTGGAGGAATCATCTGCAAAAGAAAGTGTCAGGCAGTCTACACAGAGAGGTTGCTGTCTGCTTCTCCTCTAATTGAAAGCTAAGTGCTACTGACCAGCAAGATTTCATACAAAAATAGAATTGTTTTGATTCCCAGCAAGGCTTTCCTGCAGGCTCTTAGATTCCCTTTTTCACCATCTCACAACTGAGCCCTTACCTCTGATTCTTTGTAGTAGCGCTCTGGAATTTCATCGCTGGCTATATCGATGAAGCAGACTTCTCGCTCCAGATCTTTAGCTTCTTTGTCAAAAATCTGCAAGAGGGAAAGAAGTTCAACACTACCAGAACGATGCCCTCATAAAACCCTCCTGGATAAATGGTCACAGGCAGTTTCAGTGACTCGTGCCACACAAATATACATTAGGCTTGTGCCTGAGCAGCCTCTGATGGGAGATACTGGAGTTTATGCAGGGACCAGCCAGATTCCCTGGCCTAGTGCAGAGGGCACAGCGTGTTCTCGAGATCACAGCTAAGCAGGGTGTTCCTGAGCAAGCTTAACAACAGTTTGAATGAATTATGCCACACACTTTTTTGGGAACAACCCACTCTGTCAGCTCAAGAGAGAGTGGACTGTTAAATGTAACACATCATGCTCAGCACTCACTGCTCACACCACTGCTCTTCCTTGTGCTTTTTGGAACCCAGACTTGAGTCACAAATACTGAAGTCAGCAACCAGGACTGGTTTGATTGTGTCCTCTAATCTCTGGACCAGACTCCATCACTGTGTAAGAGCCCTGACTTTCTGGACTCAGGTGTCTGACTTTTTCACTCCAGGGACAGTAATGAAATGCAGGGGTTTTGTGTGAACCAGCCAGGCTAAGTTGGTGTTACACTCAGTATCTACATTTCAGTTGAACTGCCCTCAGTGGAAGCTGGAAACTTCCACTCTCCATCTGTGCACACATGGAGCCTGTTTTCATTTGCATCCTCTAGGACTTGGTTCTGAACACCAAAGCTCTTGTTGTACGTGAGGCAAATGATGGATGTATTCTGAAAATGCAGGTCATTTGCATCTGCAGTGTCATCTCCTTCTGTGCCTGTGCCCATAATTTAATTATTTAGGGATCTTGCTGACCCATGTGACTTATGCTAAGTCTGCAGTAAAGGTCTGATGATGATTCTGGGACTTGGAAACAGGACTAGTTAAAAGGCTATCAGGAATTAGTGCTGTGACATTCAGGGGAGTTGTGTGCATGCTGTCAAGATCAGTAAGAAGCCAAGGCTTTGTTTTCTCCTTTGGGGCACAATGTTCTATAGCAAACGTTTCCAGGAAGCATAAATATTTTTGCTTTCTTATTTTTTTCCCCCCTTTCTTCCTTTAAAAAAAAAACTAAATGCAGTGAACGCTCTGCTGCTAATTTCATTTCATCCTGGAGGAACAGTTAAAAATACAACATGCCAGCAACTCTTCAGTACCAAGAATGCTGCTTTATTCTTTCTGAAAGAGATGTGGCTGCCCATTTAAAGCATTCAAAGTGAGCACAGGACTACAGTGAACAAACAGAGCAGCTGCTAAGAGGAACATCGCTCAGGAAAGCAGAATTGGAATGAAGGAAAAGCTTAAGTTTGATTCTGCAAGTTAAGTTGTCCTGGTAGCCAGCACAGGCAATACCAAGTGCTTACTGAACTGGAGATAAAATGTGAACGTGTCTGAAACTGCGGAGGAGCAGAACAAAGGGAAACTCTACTCTGGCTTTATTTGTCTGCTGATTTCCCTGCTCCCATCCAAAAAAATTATGTTGATTACTTGAACAAATTTGAGCTGACAGGTCCTTTCCCAGTAGTGCTCCTTCTCAGAACTAGGGTGCATTTTGAAGTAACTGGTGTGGTTCAGAGGTTTAATGGAGGTTGCTTTTTACAAGCTCCCTCGCTCGCTTTTTCCCTAAATGAATTCAGAAACACAGAGCAGGCTCTTGATGAAACCAGCTGAACTGTTTCTGGAACAAGATGCATTTCACCATAATCTCTGAGCTTTAAATAAAATAATGAAGCTTTCTCTTAACTGGACATTACCAGGTCAGCTGAGGCTCTCTGCCAGTGTGTAAGTACAAGCCTAATAAACTGAAGCACATGCCTATCCCTGCACATCTGCGAGGACCTAATTGGTACTATTGCCCAATACCTTCTCTGGAGAACCATGCCCTGCTGTGGCACAGGCTTGATCCACACACTAGAAGGTCGGTCAGGAAGGTAGTTTTACATTCTTTTTCACTCTTCCAAATGCTTTGACAGCAGTGGGGATGACAGATGCCTTTGCCAGTCTGTCAAAGCCAAGGGGAATCTTTCGACTGTTTCCACTACGCGTTATTTGCCGCTTAGGCTATCTTTGGCCATTCCCTCCATCCCAGAACCTTGCTGAATTACATTCTCCCTTCTGTTTGCTGCCAGAAATTGTCTAATCATTTATGCTTCCCCCCTTCTTAGATTGTCCTCACAAGATTTGCGGATAGAGATTTAATCTTCTCACTCCATCAGCAGCAGAAGATAAGAAGTCATTAAAGAACAAGAGTGATTTCTTTCTTAGCTCTTATTGCCTCTCCTAGCCACATAATCTGGGATTGTCTTAAAGCCTGTCGGGAGGATGGGTTTATTGCATTTGTGATCAAAGAGACTTGGGAAATGTGAAAGTTTTAGAGGAGGAGATTAAAGGCCACAAAAAGAAGCATAAGGCTCCCAATCTGTGCAACTGCATTTGCAAATGTGCAGAAAATGAATGGTGAGAACAATCTGTATCCTTAAGAAGACGATGAAGAAAGGCAGAATATTAAATATTGTATTGGGAAGAACTGGACAGGCTTTACTTTTGAAAGCCAAGAAATTAATTGAGATTGAAATATACAATCAAATGGAAAACAGAGAGTAGCATCCAGGCTGAAGTGGCCTTTTTGCTGTGGGTTTTGAGGGTATTTTTGGGGTTGCAACAGCTTTTTTTTTTTTTTTTTGTAGCAGACAAACGTTTATGCAACTTTCACTTCCTAAGAGGAATGAAAACTCATCATTATTCAGACTAATTCCCCCACAGAATGTCAAAATGTGGGGAAAAAAGGCTTTAACTGCCTCATTTCGGTCAACAGCTTCTTTTTGGGGAAAACTAGAAAAAAACCCACACCTTGGCAGATGATTCCAGTACCTCAGGAAAGAAGGATCCTACAGGACATTGCAGAAGTGGAAGTGTAGGAGCATTGAAATGTCTTTCCTTTGCTTTCTTTGTGACCTACAGAGACATGTCCTGGCACATACTTTGCCAGTGACTTTTCCTTGGAGCCAAAGCCTGGACAGAAAATCAGGCTCTGAGACAAAGGCAAGTCAAATAAATTTAACATCCTTTTTACTCAAGTTCCTTTCCTATTCTTTTTCTTCTACCTTCAGGCTGTGTTGCTGCTTTGAACTTCACTCAGATGTAGCTAATCCAAAATGTAACTTCTATGGCTGACCACCACAGCTAACCTGGTTTGGATATAAACAGTATAAAGCCAGACTTTGCTGAATCCATTGATTGCACTCACACCAGGAAACTCCTCACTCATCTACATTTCCAGGACTCGAGTCAATTCTGTGCTTGCTTGGCCTGGCTTTGTTTCATAACAGGTGATTCTGTCTGGTGATGGTTTTTTTCTTCTTTTCTTTCACCATCAGCAAAGAAGGTATTCAAGGGATTACCAGCTGGGAACTTTGGCTTTGTCTCTGCTGCAAAATGAGGGTTTCTTACCAGCCTAGATACAAGGAGTTTGTGGTCTGAAGGCTGTCATAAGGCAATTAATTGACATTTAAAATAGTAATATACACAGCACACATTTCCTGTGGAAACAGCTAAATAACAGATGGACTTAGAATTCAAGGTAAGTTGTTAGAGATGGAAGTGGTAAGGCAACCTGTCTGGAAAAATCAATACTATAAAGAACTAAGTTTGAAACTGGATGTGTTGGGTTTTCTTCTGGAAGCTGTTTCCCCATCCCTTGTGAGGCTTTGGGTGAGAGAAGGTCTCTATATTTTTATTACTTGTTATGTCTGTCATTTGCAAGATGGTTTAGATGTAGATTTCATGGCAGGCAAAAGTTAGAGATGTAGCTGCAGTAAGGACTGCAAGAATAGTTTTTTCTTCCTTATTAAGGTAAAATCTGGCACAAAACTAACTCTCCACCTTGAAATTGCAATCTCCTCAGAGTGCCATGGCCAGAACCACTGGCCAGTCTCCAGCTGATTATTACAGCATCCTTTAGCAAGTCATCTCATCTGCTCCACTCTGACTTTCAATTTTCTGAAGGAAATTTTGGTCTAGAGGAAAAGAACATGTCAGAACTGGAGTCTGTTCCGTGTACAACTCCTTAGTAAGTCATGTCCCAACCTCAGTTACCCCCAAAAGTCTCTTAATTTGCTTCTGAGATTTACTTGGACAAAGATTACAGGAATTGACTAATTTCAAACCTGTTCACTGCCTGAAACTATTTATGTGGACACAGGTAATTGGGAGCAATTCTTCTACGGAAAAAAGACTGCAGCCCTCCCTGAGAGCAGTAAACCTGGCTCATGGCATGGCACTGGAGTGTCACTGCCTGCTGCAGAGTGGAAGAGGCAGTTACATATTTATCAGCAGCTTTGCTCCCTGCTCCTTTTTATCTCCATGTCATGACTCCTCTATTATTCCATCTCTTCTAAAATACCTAATTTAGATTTGCACTTTCTGAACAGAGAAATGTATTTTTATATCATTATCTCCAAGTGGTTAATGATTCCAAGATCATAACAGACTATCAATATTATTTACTGGGATTAGTTTTTTTAAAGTCTTGTCTATTTCAAGTGGTGGATTTACTAATTAACTTCAGCAGTTCATTTAGAAACATCAGAAAGCAGAGGCACAACCATTTCACTTGTTCACACTCTGTCAGTAAGGACCTTATCTTCTGTTCTGCAATAGCCATATGTGCTTGGGACATACTATTTGTAGTTATGTTCAACAGAAAATGAGAGCTCCTCACAGAAGGAATTTTAGGCTAACCTCCCCACTTGTTTGCCTGTATTTATGAGACTTATTAGGGAGAAAGCTTTAAAAAAAAAAATCAAGACTTTTTCATAGCAAATTGTACAGGAGACAGAGGCTCAATGCCAGCATACTGACAGAGCGCAGGTACAAATAAAGTCACCCCTAAAAGTGACCCTAGTTTGATTTGGATGCATTTTGCAGTGATGCCCTCAATCCTTTAGACAATTCACAGAATGATATCCTGTAGTGTGGTGAGGCTAAGCCAGGGCACAGCTGAATCTACTGCAGCTGAAATCAGTGGTTCATGGCAGTTTCCTTAAATAGCAGATTTACATTGCATTTACATGTGCTATATTGCAGTTTGCTACAACCTAGTTCCATGGTACTAAGAAAGGAGACAAAAGTAGCATTAAAAAAACACCCTAAGCCCAGCAAAGCTAGAAATGGCTTCTCTCCTTGGCTGGCCACACCTAACATTCTTTATTAACATTTTCTTTTCTATTTAGTCAAATATTTCACAACCAATACCTCAGAAATGCAGCCCAAGGAGGAAGCACTACGAGTGATCCAGTGATGGACACTCAGTCACTTGTAGAATTAGAACCCTCAGCCACCTGCAGGGCTGTGGAAGTAGAACCCTCAGCCACCTGCAGGGCTGTGGAAGTAGAACCCTCAGCCACCTGCAGGGCTGTGGAAGTAGAACCCTCAGCCACCTGCAGGGCTGTGGAAGTAGAATCCTCAGCCACCTGCAGGGCTGTGGAAGTAGAATCCTCAGCCACCTGCAGGGCTGTGGAAGTAGAACCCTCAGCCACCTGCAGGGCTGTGGAAGTAGAACCCTCAGCCACCTGCAAGGCTGTGGAATTGGAACCCACTGTAAGAAATGGATTTTCTAACTTTAAATGATGTCACTGCAGTTTCCTTGGGTTGCAGATCAAATCTGCTTTCAGCTGGCTGGGCTTAGTGTGCTCAATCTATTAAGATGTCAAACAACCCTGGTGTTAATTTACGACTATGGGATGTAAAACTACCTCATATTTTCCTCTGGCCAATAAAATGGTCATTCTGAGACATGCATTTTCACCACTATATTATCTTTGAAAGGCAAGAAACAAATTGATAACACATTTTTTCTTGTTGACAAAGAATTAATGGCGAGCTCTGATGATTTTAGCAGGGCTACTGACACACACTTACACTTGCCCAACGATACCAGACTTTGAATGTACACTTGGATTATGACTCTGCCTCAAAATCTTCACTCCACACCTTCATTACTCTTCAGAATCATGTTATTCTTGCTAAGAAATGCCATGGGCCTTTAGCAAAAGGAAAGACTATGCCACTTTAACATCTTGCATGTTAGGCTTTAATAACCAAGATCCAGACAGAGCAAATGATGCTGCAAAGAGCAAGGCACTCTAAGTTTTACAGACAGTGAATCTCCATTATCAACAACTATTGGATTAGTTTTACAAGCTCTACTTTTTCATTTTCCCCAGATGCTATCAGATGGCAAAAATTCACTGCTCAAATATCAGCAGAAGTTAATTCTGTGACTAAAAAAACCAAAACAACAAAACCCCATCAAACATAATGATCCTTCTGCAACACACAGGAAAACTGAAATGTGATTTCACTGTGATTCAGTGATTTGCCTGAACAGTGTCTGCCTCCACTTTACCCTTCCTCTACCTTCAGCTACAGGCTGGCTTTTAGAAATTGTCAGCAGGACTGGACTGTGGCATGCAAGAACAGACAGGGAGCTGCAGTGCTGAGGTCACTGTGCACTGCCCACAATATCTACACGAGCTGTGTGTTGGACCCTGGGTAATCAACAGAAAGCCTAAACTGGTGCAGTGTTCTGCACTGCCACGAAAAACCCCAAAACCTGTCAGAAACAGTAAAACTAGAGAAGGGAGAAGAGTGAGAGCAACACAACATTTGGAATAAAATTAGTCTTATGTGCCATACCTTAACTAACCAACATACTGCTGAAAGAACATTTCTGCTCAGACAAAAGCAGGCATTAACACAGCCTGTTCATCAAACCAGACTGAGCATTTACTCATAAACAAGCTCTCACTTCCACCACCCTGCCTGTGATTTCTGACCACTGCATTCATTAACCTGAACACCATTCACCATGGGAGTGGTGAGACCCTGGAATGGGTTGTCCAGGGAGGTGGTTGAGGCCCCATCCCAGGAGATGTTTAAAGCCAGGCTAGATGAGGCTCTGGACAGCCTGATCTAGGGTAGGGTGTCCCTAGGTTGGAACTGGATGATCCTTGCGGTCCCTTCCAACCCTGACTGATTCTATGACTCTAAGACAATTCTCTTGTACTTAAGACTTCAACATTAAAAATACAGACTTTGTGTCTGTGTGGCACTTCCCTCTTCCCAGCAGTTTCCACTGCAACCTTGGCTTACGTAAGCAGCCAGAGGTGCAACAAGGAAACAACATTTTCATGTTCTCTACAGACACCACCTCCGGCGTCATTCTAATTTTCAGAAATCCTACTCTGCAATGTAAAATAAAACCAAAATTTCTCTTGCAACCCAGTAAACTTCTTAAAAGACCCTTAAGAGGCACCAGTGAATGGCCTGACTCCTTGGTCTAGTTTCTACCACTGTTAATGGAGCTATAAAGCTGCAAGGTAGCAGTGACAATATTTGATGTTCCGACAAATTCACCCAACGCTGAGAGAGTTGCCATGTGACCATCTAGAAGTGATACAGCAAAACCAGCTGTGCTGTAGCACTGGAAGTCACAAAGGGATGGATCTGAGGTGCTGCAGAGTGTTTTATCTAAGAAGGGGGTTTGTTGCTCATTGTTCTTGCTGGCAGTTTTCCTATTTGTGCAAACTTCAGCAGATTGGATCAGCAGTGCTTTAAGCACATTTAAAACAGGTTAAAACAATGACAAATCTGAGCCAAAACTCAAGTTCCAAAGCAGGTATCCTTATCTTTCACTTATTTCTTCTATCAGGACAATTGGGAAGAAAAATCAGGAGGACTTTTGCATCAAGATACACTGCAGGAACCAGGTGAAATGTTACCAGACAACGCAAGATGTTAAAATAATTCTAATAACATACTGCTAAATGACATTAGGAACCTAAGAGCATTTATATCACTTTGTTCCTCTAATCAGTGGAATTAGCTTTAGAATCCTTATATAGGATTATTGCTCTGCACCATCAATATCTACTCTCAGAGCATAGAAATGAAAGATGGATCAGAGATTCAAAACCCCTGTAGGATCTCAAAAAAAACCCAGAAATAGCTGAGTTAAAATCAGATATGAATTATTACCCTCATTACTGACAGATTAATATTCATGCAGTGTACTCTGCATTACAACTGCAAAATTTACAGAAGTTTTTTTTTTATTATTTATTAATTATTTCTTCATCAGCCAAGGTTTGTAGTTGCAGTGGAGAATGAATACAGCTTATCTGTGGCAGTCTAGAGAAATGGATGCTAGGGGTCCTGTGCTTTTCTGACACTTAACCTAAACTTGTCTGATATGAAGGAGAAATACACCTCACCTTTCCTTCAGTGAGGTTTAAAAGCTCTCACTGCTAACAGAACCAAGATCAGCTCAGTCCCAGTTCCAAGGTGTTTGGTTTAACAGGAGTCTCTCCATAGGCTCAATCAGATTCCCCCTTATTCACTGACCTTCCAAGATTCCCATGCTGTACAAGCCACATCTGTGTCACTGCCATCAACAGCAAAACCCATACATCTTCCACTGGTTTACTGTGTTCACACTACTGGGCAGCAGTGCTGTCAGAATGACCAAGTCATGGGAGTGAGGAGCGCAGACCTCTAACTGAGCTTCTCCTCCTCCCCAGTTCAGGTAAGGGTCAGTTAAACCTTAGTAAATACTTGCCCAATCTGTGACTCAAGTACCACAGGATCCAGGTAATCTAATATCACCCCACTGGTACTCTGCTGAAAATCACATTTGAAGAGCTGGAATCAAGCAGAGCAGGGAGTCTTTGGTAGACAACATCTGAGCATCCTGCTCTGTGTTACCTGCACCTTAAATTCACTGCCTGGGTACTCTCATGGGCTCAGTTCATAGTATTTTAGCCACGCTGCTGACACAGAAAAACCTGCAAATTCACTGCAGTTTTCCCTCTGTTAGAGAACAGAATGTGTCTTCTCACTGCTGACATTATAACATACCAGAAAACTTGTCTACACTCTCCTGAAACCAAAGGTGTGGGCTTGCTCTGAGTTAAAGTGCTGCCAAAAAGCAGAAATGAACATTAAAAAGCGCATAAATTACATAATGCCTACACTGTTGGCATTGTAACACACTTCTGGGTTTGCCTCTCTTTTACCTGGTTTAGACTAGGGGGTGACTGAAAGGTATTGGTATCTGGTGGCTAATGCATGGTCCCTGTCATGTCCCCATCAGGCAAGTGTCTGTATGGCAGCAGCATTATTCCAAGTCATATCTTGTTCTTGCACATGGAATTACTCTGCCATCAGCAGGGCAGCAGCTGTCAGTCTTATTAACACACCTGCCCGGGCTGCTGAGGGAAACAAAAGGTTTCTCCCATCTGCAGAACCTTAACGAGGCTGCCAGAGGGGCACCCTTGGAAACAGAGTTTCAGGCCCCTGAAAGTCTGCTTTCCTGACACCTTCATTTTCCAGCATGACTTTAACCGCTCCTTTGTCAGGTCTCTGTGTTACAAATGAGTTTCCCAAACTTCACACTTGGAAGAACTTTCTTGCCCCAAGTCTGCAACAGGTGACTCACAGAACTGAAAGCTCACACAAATGAAACATAGAGGAACATATTCGTGTGTCAGTGCTGAATCTTTACAGGCCTGGCCTCGCCCAACGTTATCCTTTTCCAGCAAGTTGTATGGCTCTGCTTTGCTCCCTGTCAGGGCAGCTAACTCCAGCTGACCTCCTGCCTTCTATTCTTGAACATCTCCCCATCTGCAGTTGCTGGCTCCCCTTTCCCACCCTTCCTCCAGTGAGGATTTTGCATCGTTAATGACCCTTTTCAGCGCTAAACTCTCAACGGAGGATTTTTTAACTCTTGGCAAGTGGTTGCCAAAAGCACCACCTCAGTGATCCTGCCATTGTTCCCTTCAAGTCGTTTACTGAGCTCTCCGACTATTGTTTAGTTTCCTGTTTGCTCCTCCTCAGGGCTCCTTCGAATGCACCCCCCCTTTACCCAGAGAGAACAATGCAAACCAGATAAAGTGGAATACAATTACGCCAGAACCGGAGTGATCCTCACTCTCCAGAAAGCTCCTCAGGACTAAACCCACGGATGTAAATTATCTTGGAGAAGCAACAAGTAGAATGTCAGCCGCGGCAGGGCAGCTGTGTGCACAAATCTGTCATCTCATGGTGCTTTAGGGACAACCACTCTGCGAGCTGACAAGCTGCTAGGGAACAGGACACCAGGTAGGTGCAAACGTACAGGCCTGACGGGGCCAGACCTAAAGACCTGCAGATCCAGACCATGATTAACTAAAAAGACCAAATCAAATTGTGCCGAAGCCATCATACTTACGCTGTCATTGCTCCCCTTGTTGTCCTCGTATTTTGTCTCTATATGAATGGAGAATTTAGGCAAAAATGAACACTGCAACAAAAGAAAAACACATTTGACATATTAAATACACTTTGCTTCAGCAACTGAGAGTCAGCACATCCTGCTTGGTATCTGATTTTTAATTACCTTTAATTTTATTTTTTTTTTTTTTTCCAGATTACTTCAAGAAGGTAAATGAACACAGAACCTAAGAGTGAAGTCATTGAGCTTCTGGAAGGATGCAGAGATTCTGTCTCAAGTTGATTACCATAATGAAAGTATAAATAAATCAGTATAAGCACTCCAGAATAACCAGATACAGGTTTTCATGCTCACTATGAGCAAGAGCACAAAACCCCTGAGTGTCTGGTTGTAAACTCAGTTCACCAAGATCTTGAGAGCAACTCAATATTCCTCATCCTAGATTAGCCTATCCCCATACAAAATAACCCAAGGACACTTCCCTAGCTGCAGGCCCCATCCAAACGCGGCAGCGCTTCCACGTGGGAGGACTCTTTTTGATTTTCAGTGAGAGATTAATTTTAGCACAATTTCCTATTCATAAAATTCAGATGTGTTATGAGCTGCTGTGGAAATTCCTTCACACTAAACCCAAATGGATCTTTAGACAATAATGCAAGGAAATTAAGAATGCACAAATGTTTCTCTATTGAAGATATTTCTGTATTTTCCATGGGAACAAATGTATGCTTTTTTTTTTTTTTCCCTCCTGTGGATTGCTTAATTTAGCTGGCCTATCAAGACTCAAGTTTATAATGCTAGGCAACATAATTCCAGTGGCAAAAAAATATTCAAATCTATTTTCTCTAGCATTTCACAGTTCTTTCAAATTAACTCTTCAAATCAGCAGGTAAAGCAGTTGTCTGAAGAACTCTGAGAGATACTAGTTCAGCATCTTTGTTGTTAGCCATCAAGTCTTTTCTTGCTTAAACTGCCAGTGGACCTGAAGTGCCAGTTCCTTGTACGATGCATCACTAATGCCCTGTGGCAAAGTGTCTTCGTAGCGCCCATGACTATTTAATGTGCTGCGCAGACAGATTATACAATGAGGACGTCACAATGCCTCACTGCTCACATGGCTGTTGGTCCAAGTTTGGACTTGATAAAATTCTTCCTAAGGAGGGGCAGGATGACTAAAGCAAGAGTGACTTAGAAGGGCAACTGAAATGGAAGCCAACTCCTTCAAGATCACAGAAAACCTATTCTTGATCCCATGGATACCGCCCAACGAGTCACTGCCCAATCTTCTTCAGGACATCCAATGTTCAACAAGCATATCTAGAATCAATCCTTTTTAAAAAGACAAGTGAGAGAGTTTTGCCAGAGCAAGATTCTGGTGCCACAGAGAGTTTCTAGTCAAATTGTCTTCCCATTAACATCATTAAATGCTCCCATGCAACAGGTTGGTGCTGCAGATGCCCAGACTGCACAGGCTTCTCTTCTGACATTACCAATGCTGTGCCTTTTATTAAAGGTTTGTGCAGAGCAGCACAGCTCTGAGTCTCGATCCAACCTGAACTGTGACTAGCTCTCAGCTGTGCAACTTGTTCAATGAGTGAGTATGTGGGAGGCAAGAAAATTAAAATACTCAGCAGCATGTGCACTGCAGGATAGGATAAGTTCATCCTATTACTTATATTTTGAGGGCAATTAAACATTTCCTATGTATACATCTCAGGAAGTGCCAGCTGAAAACATACAATATTTATAAGCAGTCTGTCAGAAGTGGGGATGCTGCAACAGAAATTAACACCAAAATAAATCCAGATAGTCTCCCAGTTGAGGTTTCACCATGTATCTCAGTGTGTTGCTCCTATTCTGGCAGACACCCAAAGGCATCTGCAAACAAAAGCCTTGGCCAAGAGCAGGCACCACAGGGAAAGAAGTCGGGAAAAGAAAACAAAGCCAAAAGCCAAGGTTTGTCTTAAGGCTTTAATTTGTGTCTCCAAAATTAACCAAAAGGTGGAATGAACACCCTTGAACTAAATTAATGCCAGCTGGAGGAAGAGATGAATTAAAGGCGTTGATTTAAAAAAAAAAAAAAAAAATCTATAACCAAATGTCCTTAGAGTAACAAAAGTTATAAATGTGATGTCACCAAAAAATAGGGAATGACCCAGGAGACACAGGGATGGCAGCATGGCCTAAGGCAAGGTTTGATGTCATTGAGGATTCACATGCAAAGCTCCAGTTGTGTTCTGTGTTTGCAGGGGAACACAGAGGGTTGAAAACTAAATTACTACTGGAGGTGGGTTGTGAGAAGCAGATTTTAAAGTCTGTCTAACCTAACAGACATCAGCTACTGCAGAGCTTCTAGAGCCTCTGGAAAATAATGGCACTGGTGTCGGGCTGAGAAAAACACAGGCTGTGGATCTCAAAAAATAAGCATCTAGCAGCCTTGTGCTTCCCAAAGATGTCACATTCCAGGTGTACAGAGCTCTTGCTGCCAACAACCCAGACCTCTGGGTACAGGCATCCCGTGGGAATGCATCCCTGAGGACAGCAGGAGCCTGCCAAGGAGTGTTTTGTTTCATCAGCAGTTACCAGTGCTGCTAGAGGACTGCAGTAATTGCTGCACTGCTGAGGACTCAGTGCTGGGGTGACAGCTTTCAGAGGTATATGTCACTGCTCACTAAACTGACTGTTTAGAACACCTATTAGGACACACACTTCACCAGCACCCTGCCTGCATGGTTCAAGCTTACTGCTCCAAGTCATCTTTTACTTACACATTAGTGGGTGTCAAGTGACTGCCTTCTTGATTTGAAGACTAAAATTTTACTTTCTTTACTACACAATTAAACAAAATCAACAGCCCCTAGACAAAATCTAGTAATTGATCAAGACAGAAAACAGAATGACATCATCACTTGTCACTACTGGACAGGTCATCAAGACTATAATTCTGGAGCAGATTGAGCAGCTAGGTCAGAGCTTTGTGAGCTTGCAGACTTCTAAGCGATCCAGCCTGAATCTAGTGGTTAGTCACAACCTCAGTGGCTATGCGAACTGCTCGGACTCTGCAGACCTCAACACCTCTGTGCAGTGCAGACCTCTCAGCTCTTTGAAGCAGCAGCAAGGTCCACCACGGGACTTGGTGCTGCCCTCATCGTCCCACTGTCAGGTTTGACAACTCCACTGACAGAAGAAACATGAGAGCAGCATGTTCCACATCTACACAAAGCTTCGAACCCTCACCAGTGCAGTTCCTGGTTCCTGTCTCTGGTATCTCTATGTGTGAGCTAACTATAGCCATTGAGGAGGTGCTGGAGGCAGTACATTTTTCAATACTCAAAACCATCTTCTTTCTCAAAATACTTGCTTTCAGGTCACAGTTACAGGTACAGTGGAGGATAAAAATGCAAAATATGAAAAAAAACCCCAAACAAAACCCCAAACAAACAAACCCACAAACAAAAACCCCCAAGCTCTTTGTGCTGCCTGGCTGCAGATTCAGAGGAAATTCCAAGTGAAGCCAAATGCCAGCTTTCCTTTTCCCTGGCTATTAAAAACTCTCTGCTATTTTCAATCACTCTCTGCTTTACCAGCAGTGAGTCAGATCATGGTACCTGGAAACGCAGCCATTTCCTCTACTGCACTGGGCTGCTGTGGCAGGTCAGCAAGACACTGCTTCAACCTAGATGCTGTTCCCTGTGAACCAGAATCTAAACTTCAAATAACAACAAAAAAGAAGATATTCTAACCTTGTACTTCAAAATAGAAACGGTAAAAAAGGGGCAGAGGATCTTCAGAGAAGATTATAGAAGAAGAATTTAAGTGCCATTTACTTCAAGCCACCTCACTGGAGAGCACAAAGTCTGCACTGAGCTATCAGAAGTCAACTTCCCTGTGAATTCAGTATAAAGGCAAGGGCTGGAACAGCCTAATTAGGGGTTATAAATGGTAACAGGAATTTACCCCAAATGAAAACTCAGATTCACCAGAAAGCTCTGCACGGCAAATATATCTCTCAGAAACTCAACTGCCTGCCAACCACTGTTTCAGCAGCTGTGGGGGGTCTCACTGGCTTTCAGGAACACTACAACAGGGTCCAGATTTGTGAGCATTTCACAGAATGTGTCTCATGATTCATCAGCTGCACTCTGACTAATTGGCAGAGGGCTCTGGCAGAACCAGGAAGCTGTTTATGCATCATTCGAATGACTTTATTATTCAGCAGCAGAAAGTTGTTGGGTTTTTTCCCCACCTGAAGTGGCTGTGGATTTCCTTAGCCGGGGATTAGCAGTGTTACGCAACTGTCAGGAGCAGCCTTGGGGTGGACGGCAGGTAGCAAAATCTTTCAGCCCGTTTGTTTTTTCCTCTCACGGCACCACTCCCTCCCTGCTCTGCCTCCCCCGGGGGTGTGTGTTCTTCCAGCACAAACCTGGCAGCCGATCGATGCGCTGAGCGCACGCAGGAATGCACAGGGCTCCGCTTCCAGCTCCCCGCATCACCGACTCTATGCCTTGCAAGGCTCCTCTTGGACGAGGCACAGAGGCAAATTGAATCTTGAACTTGAAATGAGACTTCGGTTCTACCTAACAGGACAAACCCTTCAGAGCCCTGGCGCCTTCAGTAACGTGTCTTTGTGTAATGCTCTCGAGGGAGGCAGCTTTTATCTTGTCACCTCAGGATTTTTCAGCTGTCATAAACTCCTTAGAAATTGTTCCAAGCCAGGAGATCTGTGACACTCAAAACCGAACAAAGAGAATATTCTGGGGGGCTGTGTGTTGGTTTTCTTAAACTTTCTATCTTTGGCACCTCTTTTAGAAGAGCCAGGAGGGTTTAAGGCTCAGGAGAGTAACCAGTGAAGTAACCAAGTCTGCAACAGCAATAAGCAGACAGCAGCAGGGGCATTTCCAGACAGAAACACAGTGAGAAGCAAGCAGCATACGGCAAACACAGACCACAGTTGCATTTTCAATTCACTACAGATAACCACTTGAAAAATGAAAGGCCTATTTTTAGCACGATGATTGATTAGTGTTGCCATAGCAATAAGCAACACTTACAAGAACAGGGTAGAACCTAAGTGTGCCAAAACACTTGCCAAAGTCTTAAAGAGACAGGCAAACACATGGTGTTCTACAACTCGCTTAGGGAGTCGAACCTTTGCATAGGAATTGCAACCAGGGTGGCCACAGGAATCAGGGAGCTGCCAGTAACTGATGTTTCCTTACCCTTTGTACCCTGCTCTGTGTCAGAGCTATTTCAGCAGTCCTGGCCTTGCTGGTTTCATTTTCCTTTTGGTTTCTTTCTGCAGTATGTTCAAAGAACTGCCAGAGACCCCATCGTTTCTGCTGCTCCTTGTGAATATTAATCCACAGTCCTTGGCACTTACTTTTGCACAGCAAAAACAAATCCTACTTTTTTTTTTTTCTTTTCTTTTCTTTTTTTTTTTTTTTTTTAAGCAGCAGAAGCATATTCCCCTAAATCTGAACATAAAAGCCTTGATAGGCAGACCTTTTGTGTAAATGTGCTGATTTCCCACCACTTTTCAGACTGATGATTTTGGTTTTCATATGGTCACATATACATTAATTTGGCAACAGAGACAGAACTGGATCCCCCATAAAGCAATCTCCATGAAGCCTAAAAATAAAGAACTCAGGAATTGCTACAGTGAGGTGAGACTGGCCAAGCTAAATTAGATCTTTTTAATAAGGTGACTTCTAGATACAACATCCTTTGAATTCAGAACTTCTGGCCACTGTTTTGGTAACCAGTGGGTAAAAACAGTGTTTCTTTACTGAAGACCAAAAACCTGGAGAAGGCAAAACCTGTCCTTAGCAGACAAAGGGAAGTGGGGACTGTGGGGTAGTAGAAGGTCCCCAGACTTTGCAGAAGGGAATGGCCAGCACAGCAAGGGGCGGGAAGGGACAATGGGCAGACAACACAGACAACAGCAACAGGGAGTATTTATAAACAAGGAGGAATGGGCGGTGGGATGTAACATGGGAGAATGCCAATGGTGAGGACAGAACAGAGAGACCTGGGTGTGGGAGGAAAACCAAAATCCCAGACAGGTATGGAGAAACCAGATGCCATCTCTGTGCCTTACATGCAAGGGGGTTTGTGAGGATAACATAGTGATGTCTCTACAGGTAGTCCAAACCTCAGTACTTTCTTCAGCTGTTCGCAGAAAGGATAAAGAGAGTTAACAGTCAAAGGTCTTTGGAGAATGGCCACCTGCTATTGACTGCCTTTGGACTACTCTGGGCACCACTGTGCCTGTGTGGCACAAGTGAGCATCAGTCAGGGTGATGGGGCAGGGAAGGGCTGGGCAGGGTGATGGCAGAATTTGGAAAATGTGACTCAATGAGAGGGAGGAGAATTTGGAAAGGGAGGTAAGCACAGGAAGGTAGCAAAGAGCAGAAGTGCTGCTGAGCAGAAAGAGTAAGGACAATGCACACAAAAGGGGCTTGAAAACAAGCAGGGGAATGGAACTCTCATAAACAAGCTCCGAAAGCAACCCACAATTTGTATTACATGCAGCAACTGGAAGATGGAAGAGTCGACTAACAAGTTGCCCCCAACCACTCTGAAACCCAGCACTTCTCTCTGGTCTTGCCTTCCCTCAGGGTCTCCTCCTTCTGTGGCACATGGGAGCAGCAACTTGTTTATTTATTGAGGGAGAAGAGGAGAAGCAGCTTGCACAAGTGGAAATGACAGTCCCATGAATCAGAGAGGGCTCTGGATTGCTTTGTAACAAACCAGTGGTGGAAAAAGAGAATTCTCTCAAGCACTTCAAGCTACTGTTTCAACAGAGTGAAGCTTTGAAATGAGGAACACAGGTTTGCAGCTTCCTAAAAATACATTATTTCTTTCTTAGAAACATTAGAATCTCTAAAGGAACCAAACAGAAGTTTTACTGGAGTCATGTCACCAGGCAGCCCATCTACTAGTGCAGGAATTCAGGCATTAGGCTCGAATCCTCCCGTACAGACTCTGCTGCCTTTTTTGATGCAGTCTTCACACATTCAAGATGGAGAAAACTTTGTGCACTAAAGACTGGATAGGGAACATCCAAATTTCAAACACTTGTAAGCAGATAGAGAACACAGGAAGAAATATCTACAGATTCCTTGCAATGTTTATCTGAAATAACTTTCTTTCGTTTTTCCTTTCCCCTTCTCAAGTCATCTCATTACTAAAACAACAATTACAAAAACATCCCTGCCAGACAATTTACTTCCTGCACAGAGTGGTAGGTGACTGAAGCATGAAACATGCCTGTTCTCAAATGTAAGCAGAAACCAGCAGGTCAATAGTGGAACATTTAGCAACTCTCACTCTGGGGCCTTGGCACGTACCAGACGAAATAATTTTATTTGCCTCAGCCATTTGCTGTAGAAGAATTAATGTCACTGTGATACATCATCAAAGGAATCATTGTCTCCTGCTTTCTGTACCATAGCTGGCTTTCATAAATATTCTGAATTTCTATCCTGTTCCTAACTTAATCTGAGATGTTGGCAGGTTGAAAGAATGCTCTTCCCCCTTGCAGAGAGCAAAACGTGCCCTTGTCAGTGTTTATTTTGCTTTATACACTTATAATTGAGAAACTTACAACAGGTCATAAATTATGCATGAAAATCCCTATCCAGCTGCTTTTACATTTCTGTACTGCTAACAGCACTGGAGTTGTTCAGATCAGACAGCAAAACTACTTGAAATTATCCCTGGTAAACACCTGAACTGCATCTTCAAACTCAGATGCATTTGCTTAAACTCTGTTTGTGCTTCTCCTAACCCTTCTGTACTCCAACTTGGTAACTACACTTCGTTAGGCTCATTTCCAGGGTGCCCACATGACTTTTTATTATGTGATGTAGTTTTCAGTCTCCATACATTCCTGATCTGATTATTTGTTTGCTTCAGGCTCCTCTCTTTTTGTCCAGAACTGTCACTCAAGCAGGTCAGGTGGGTATTTGCTCTCTGCTGCTGATTGTCTAACAATACTCAGGTGAAAAAACTTAGTACTATGCAATCCTTTTTCATTTGCTCTACAACAGAGTCAGGTTTGCTTTCTAGTTAATTATTTCTAATCTAGCTGAACAACTTCAGAACAAAAAATAAGAAAGCCTCCTCGAAGTTCACTGATTCCTGTCCACATATCTAAGAACAGTATAAATATTTTACACTAGAGATTCATGATTCAAATGCTGTGATAAGCTGTGAGAGCTGTAAGGCATCTTTCCTCCATCCTCCAAATGAGAAAGGCTCCAGCCTGGGACTGTCAAAGGAATTCTTTCTGAAAGCCAGCAGCTAGCAAGGCTCATTTCCCAACACCAAGTGCAGCTTGACAGGGGACACTCAGCAGTGTCCAAGTCCTCACAGAGCAGGATCCCTAGGACTGCTTCCTAGAGGGCTCCCCTTCAGATGTATCCCAAAGCCAATAATCTCAAATGTACAAAATCTCAAACTTTTAACACCAACCTAACTGCAATATTAAATGAACTTTTCAATAAAAATAGAACATATATTTTAGCAAGATATTCTGACAGCTTTCTAACAACAAGATCCAAACTAAAGCAACTCCTGTTGTAAGTTTAGGAGACTTTCTCATGTACAGGTCTTCAGTACTGCCCCAGCCACTAAAAGAAGGGTTTGAAGTTCATAGGAGTATCTCACTCTCTAAATAGTACCCCCAAAGCTGGATGGCTTCCTTTGGCTTCAGCTGGGAAAGTATTTTCCTACTTCCTCTCATCTCTCAATGTCAGCAGGAAGTCTGCAAGGATTAGCTGGAGCTTTGATGCAGCATTCCTTGGGACATTACCCCTGTCTCATCTTCCTGAGAGGAAGTCTTTTGTGCTGCAGTATCCATGAGGCCCTTCCCCACAAACAGGACAGTCTCTGTTTTAAAATGCTCTCCTGACTTCACCACATTGCACATATTACACACCAGAGCAGCATCACTTGTGCAGCAGTTCTGGTAAAGTCAGCAGAAGGTATCACTGACTTTACACATGAGCAATATGGACTTGGTAGCAGAGTTTCTGTTTGCTGCCAAGTGCAGGGACTTGCTGTGTAACATCATCCCTTAAAACAGAAGCCATCATAATTGGATCAGAACCTACAGGATAACATCATGACCTTCTGATTTCCATTTCTGTTCTTGTGTACTCAATCACTCCTGGCTTTTCATACTACCATCACAAGAACAATATTCTGGAAAGGATTTTCGATGCCTGCCAAGCTTTTTGTCTTAGAAGATGTCCTTATTTCAGGTCCTTGAGAAGGTCATATTTATGAAATCCATAACATGATGGATGATGAAACTGACTGATGAAACTGCTCTTCATTGACTCTCTGAATGCCAGAATGTGTGCCTGAATGCACCTCAGCAGCAGCCTTCACATTTTACAACTGGAAAACCTGAGACTATCAGCAGGATTCAGTTTGTTGTTCACATCCTCCTGCAAATCACTAACACACACAGAAATAACACCACTGAGCCTTTAAGGTCCTTGCTCTTTGTCTACAGTGGACAGTAGGAGGCTAAGTAAGGTGTGAACATACTACACAGCAGTATGGACTTGGTAAGATTATGCTTTATTTATCCCATTATTGGTCTCCCTTTAGAATCAGCTTTCCTTGACATGAGGCTCAACTTAATTCTTAGGCTGTCCAACAGACCCTTTGGAGGGAATTTGCTGTCTTAAAGAAAAGGGTTTCCAAGCTACCTTACATATTTTGGCCATTGTCTGTGAGTTTATTATTTTTCAGAATTCTTTAATGAATACAGAAGTTAAAAATTTAGAGAAGTATTCCAGACAAGGACAGGAATCATTCCTAGTGGCATATTTAACATTCTTGTTCTAGATTCAACAGTTTGAGGCAAAGGCACTTTCTCTGTTTCCCTAATTCATCATCTATCAGCTCCATCAAAGGATGGTGTAGATCTTTGTCTGAAGTAGAGTTTCCTTAAGCTCATCCCAATATTTCTTGTTCTGGTTCCTTGCAGCACAGTGAGTGATTAGTCCCCAACTCCCAGAGGCAGTTAGATTGTCACTTAGTGACTGCTTTGTCTACCTTCTACATTTGTAGACCAATTCCATTTTTCCTTACAAGTCTCTTCAAGCCTGCAATCACTGCTGCTGATGCTCTTGAACATCTCTGTAGTTGTACACCTTCTACAGGCCTTCTACAGGCCTTCACGTGCTCCAGGTGTTGTCACATCAGATTAGACAAAGATCACCTCCTGATTCAAATTCTGCCAGTACAGCATTGCCCTTTGCTTTGGCTAATGCATTACATTTCAAAACCAGACATACACTTCAGTCTGCTACCACCCCTTTAATCATACCTACTTGTCTCTTTCAGTGACAGGAGGCAAAAAAAAAAATCACATGAAGAAATTCACATTGACTTTCAGTTAAAGAAGAAATTCACAGAGTGTAAGCAGCAGACATAGAGCCAGCAGCACACATCAGCTTCCCAGCCTCACACTAAACCTGCTGTCAAAAGGTAAACCCTTAATGCAAACTGTGATAGACCCTACTGAAGATACCTTCTGACAGTAGCAGCTGAGAATCTGTCCCCTCATTATGGGACAGTCAAAGGCATTTTAGACAGGAGAAAAGCAGAGTATAAGTATCTACAGTACACATTGAACAGCACAGTTTGGTTCTTTGGATTTTCAAACCTGGTCAGCACAGTTCCAACAGGGAAACTGCAGCCTTCAGATCTGAGACTTTAAATCCCTTCAGTTTTTCTCTTTCACAATAACCACACAAAAACCTTGTCCCTCTACATTTGCTTTCCTGGTTTTAAAACAATCTGCATGGACTGCAGAGCCCAAGAAACAAGTGGACCATGTTTTATCTGCAGTCAGAAGTTCAAACTAAATCGAGGCAGATGTTTCTGGTAGGTCACTTCACCTGGAACTTCCTCATCATCTCCTCCTCATATTCCAAGGGCTGCTGAAAACTTACTGTACATTATTGAGGCCAGCACATTTAAAACAATTTTTCTCATGATTTATGTGCTATATTTTGCCTTAGCTCTGCTAGAGGGAATAGTTGATTTTTCTGGGCACTGTGCCCAGATTATGTTTAATTTTGTCTACAGTTTCCCAGATACTATACCAGAGATGAACATTTTATAAGTTAATAAAACAATAAATAAAATAAAATCTGTTCTCATGTCTCCATGTAATAACTGGAACCTTAAAAGCCTTGCCCTGGTTTATAGAAGCTTCTCTTTGTTACAGTCAGAGACTAAAAATATATCAAACTATTTTGAAGTGATAGAAAAAATAAGGTGGATAATTTACAGAGTCCCCACAGAAACACTTCAAATTTAACCTTCAATTTCTTAAACAAATAACTAAAACACAGTCCCACTACTGAGTGCATTGTGTGTTAGTTCTACTCAGAAGGAATCACTTTGGATTCTATTACTATATTTTGCATAATTATTCTATTTTTAGAATAAGAAGAGGAAGAAAAACTTACTGTGTATTCTGATTTCCAATTGTCCATTTGTAAAAAAAACAATGGTGAGGGAAAAAAAAAAAAGAAATGTGAAATAAAACAGTGATACAAGATCCTTACAGCAAACATACATTAACAACCCCCAAACGTGGCAGAAGATAATCTGCTGCTCTACACTTGACTGAAATCTAGGGGACAACCAAGGGTACAGGTCAGCACACGGCCTAAGCACCTGATGTTTTGTGTGCAAGGGAGAAATGGCACAGGCACAATGCTCCAGTTTGTACCTAGCCATAGGCTAGGACCTTTTATTTCCTGCTATCAGGCAATAAAAGTTGGGAAGATGCATGCAGTCCAACAGGTGCTGTTAAAGATCTCTGCTGTCTGTGGCTCACTATGTAAATGGAGCTTCTGAAGATAAGCTAAACTATTACAAAAGTTTAGTTAAATATTACAAAAATAAGTAATAATCTCTGTTCTGTTCATTCCTTACCTGTGATTGTATAAGGATAATAATTCCAAGCCTTCTCTGTAACATAAAATATTTTGGGAACAACTGCTCTAGCCCAGCTAGGCAGCTTGCTGCAAACAGAAAGGAGACACAAAATTAGCACGTTAAGAGTTCCCAGCATTGCAGAAAAGATGCTTCCAAACCTGCTCAGCATTTCAGAGGTGTTTCATGGGGCACAGCCACACCTAGGCTTCACCACAGTACTTTCACCTCCTGGTTGTGCATTTTGTCTCAGCTTCCTCCACAAGCATCTATGAACCCAAGCCTGTTTATTCCCCTCTCACAGTGAGCAATAAACACTGATCAGACTGACACTGAGGCCACAGATTTCCAACCTCTGGTTACAGATAAACTCAGTAGGTTGGGCCACACACGTGCAGGTAACCACACCACAGGATCCTCATCCACAGGGAGGCACTCTCAAACAAGGGCTTGTGAGAAAATCTGTCATTTTGGTTCACTTGGATCCCAATTCCATTATTTCTTCTCAGAGACTGTTTGCTCCTCCTCCATAATCTCCGCCAGAGCACAAACCCCTGTGTTCAACTCACCTGGCACGCAGTCTTTCCCACACCAACACCAGCTCCTGAGTAGGAAGCTTTTATATTCAAATGAACAATCACTCAAACCACCTCTGTGAGGTTGGTTAGGTAGCATTAGAGCCATTTTGCTGATGGGGAAAAGTAAATCAGAACAGTGAAAAGAACTAATGGAACTGATGTCAGAGCTCAAAGCTCAACCTGTCAGGAGAACTTACCAAAGCAGTGGTGCAGCAGCAGTAGAACAAGAAATGAAAGACATGGGAAGATCATTAAAGGGTAATTAAATGCTACTATGGAAGAGTGGGAGTATTTTCTGTACCATGAATCTTAGGTCTCTCATTCCCAGAAGTCTGGTCACACAGGGTGCTAAAGAAGTGATGAACATTTTCAAAAGGCAAGTTCATGATAATTCATCTTTCGACCCTTTCTTAATGGCATCAATTATAGCCACTGGAGCTGCCAGGAACAAAGGTGCAGTGCGAGTCGCTCAAAGCAAGGGCGACCTTTGCAGACCACAAAGATCACTCTGCTTCAGGGGCAGCTGAAAATGCAGATCACTCAGCCCAAGACTAAATCTCTACTGCACTCCAGAAGATGCTTTAAAATCTCCATTTTCCAAGTGCAGGTTTGAAGCAGTTCTGTTCAGACAACTATGTGCAGAAAGTAAATCAAATTTCCACATTAGCAAATTTCTGATGGAAATACAGAGTTTGGATCACCAAGGCCGATTTAACCATAGCTACACATAAATATTGTACTTGTGCAGGGGCAAAACACAGACCTTAGTACATTATCTAAAGATTCAAAGTCAAGTGCATTGACTTTTGCTCTTTGATGCCATGGCTCAAAAGCAGATTCTTCTCTTCACGCAAACCTTTCTTGGGCACAGTCTTTTAAGCAGCGTTTTATATACTGCGCACCAGAGTTGGCTCTGTCACGTCTTTGTTTTGCCAGCTTCTGATGGGGTCTTTTTATGACTCTCTTTGCTCCCTTCTCATCCTTGCAGAACTTTACTCTGATGCCTAAATAATAAATACAGATGTAGACCTTCAGCTTCTGAAAGCGATGCTCCAGCAGTAAACGAGTGTAAACTAAGGAAGGCTCACAGAGACACCAGGCAATTCTACTGGCAATGCTTTCGTTGCTCATTTTGCACTTTTTTTGGTTCATGTTGTTTTTAGTGTATTTGTCTGCCTACCTGTCTTTGAATTGTTGTTGGGTTTAGTGCACCTGTTTGTCTGCCTCTCTTTGTCAGTACAGCATGTCTCCAAAACAAGTAATTTTATGAGCAAAACACACATCATACTTAGAGCTGCCAGCAAGTCACAGTCATAGACACACAAGAATTGTTCCAAGGGTCCATTCAGAGAAAGAAAATACAATAATTTTATTTTATTGATCTGTGGATCAATTAACTCCTTTTTTCCTCTTTCTTTTTTTCTTCTTTAAAAATTTGGTTCTTCCTCCCCCAAAATGGAGTTCAATCCTTCAGCACACAGGGAGGAAGTGTTTATTAAAGGCAGCCCAGCTGAAACCATTGGTAAACAAAGATCCTCTGCAAGAATGAAAGTATTACCAGGCAAGAAAAGATAACTGCAAACAAGGCACAAATCTTTCCAAGATACCATCACTGAAATGCGTAAGCTCAGATGTCTCCAGGAGAGATCAGTGTAGAGCAAAGTAAAGGGATGCAAAGCTAGCAAGTTTAGTGGAGTGGTGGATCCTGGAAGAAGAAGAGATGAGGTAGAGAACTGTGCTCATGTAAGGAGTTCTGTTCCTCAAGGAAGGCAGGCAGAGGAGCTTTCAGATCATCTCATATGGCAGCACATCTCCTTGAGTGAAATCTTCCAGAGGGATCCTGGCCTCCCAGCAAAATTCAAAGCTGCTTGAAAATCTGCTGATCCTTTCCACAAACCTTCAGTAGCACAGCAATATTTGGTGGTATTGTGACAACCAATCCAGATTCAAACAGCAAATCTGGTGATGATTACCAAGGAGCATTCATAATTAGCATTAAACTCGGTGAGCCTGACCTTAAGCACCCACCATGGTTTTAGGTAAGCTTCCCAAGTTGTTGCAGGCACACAGCTGACATTAAGTCAATGTTTGTGCCTGTGTTTGGGTCAGAGATCCTTTGTTCCACAGCCTGCACTACCAGAAGCTACCTGCTTCCTCAAGAAATCCTTCCAGGACACAGTCCTTGGGGTTATTCTGAAATAGCCTAAAGTGGTAGTTCTGAATTTACTCTTAAAGCCTTTTCTCTTTATAACATAAAGGAAAGAAATACCCAGAAGCATTCAAACTCCCACAACTTCTGGGAGCTCTGTGACAGGAACACATTTATTGACTTTTTCCCCCAAGTTTTCTAGCCTGGGAGAGAACAGAGTTGCAATCACAACAACATTAAATGTTGGCAAGATATGTATTATTGGACTCCTGTGTGTGTGTGCATGCAACATTACTGCTGATTCAATTTAGCCCAGGCTAAGGTTGGATGTGTCAGGTTTGCAGTGGAGGAGTAACTTGCAGTGCAGAAGCAATAGCTGTAGTGTTTCTATGTCCAAATGCTGCAGAGCATGAGTTTAATAAAAAGAAACAGGCCCAAGGGAACGGCAGAACTTGAGAAGAGCTGAGATATTCAATTAGATCAGGAGAGGAAAAATGGGAACAGATTGAGCAATATATTTCACGGGACACAGAGATATATATTTATAAAACCCATCTCTGCCTGTGGAGGCATCAGTCCTCAGCACTGTAATTCCACAGAACTGCTGAGGCTGGAACAGACCTCTGAGATCACCAGGGCCAGCCTATGACCTCACACCACCACATCGACTGGAACATGTCACTGAGTGCCACATCCAATCTTTCCTTGAATACCTCCAGGGAAGGCAACTCCACCACCTCCCCACAGGAAGAGACACATCTTGCACTTGAAGAAATGACAGAACTTTGGGGAAACAAAATCAAGGGGTTTTCCCTCATGCCTTTAAACATACTATTTTGGTCCAGAAGGTCATCACCGTAGAAGCCTAATGGTCATTAACTTGGCTGAGGTAAACCTCTCATCACCAAAATGAGGACACTGGTTTTGTGACAAGGTGAAAAATTCTTCACTCATCTTAGTGGTTTGGGTTTTTTTGGAAGGTGAGGTGTTTGCTGCTTTTGGTTTTTTGACTTCACTTTCCTCTTCATTTTGGAAAACAAAATGACAGTTAAGTGTAAAAGGAAACAGTTCTGATTCTCAGTAGATCCTGACCTCCATGATACAGAAAAAGATACTCTAGAAGAAAGGACAACTAATCTCTCTGTTTCAAGCCATAGATCTGTCCCACCTCCCTTCCTCCTGTGGCATTCATGATCCTCTTGACACAGAAAGGCCTGCAAGGGGCATTCCTTGCAAATTATTATTGCAGCCCATGCTAGGAGGAAGTTTTCTTGCACTCACCTGTTGAGATAGACTCTTTTTTCTGTTAGCTGACCATTGCCATGGTTTGGATCTTCATAGGGTTCATTCTGCACCACCTCCACACCTTCGCCTCGGTCACTTTGCTCATGGCTGTGCTTGCTTATCATGTACAGCTGTCCAATCCTGTACTGCAAAGCCAAGGCAAGAACAATTCTTCAGCTTTATGTAATACAGGTGTACTCCAAAGCCAGTGTCACACAATGGCACAGTCTGTGTGCAAATGAAAGGTAGCTCAAGGCTGGAGACCAGCATTCTGCAGCTTCATTTAGACTCATGAGTCAGGGTCCCCTCATTATCTTATTGAGTCCAGGGCATCACTTGTGGAAAGAATAACAAACCCCATGTGGATGCAGATGGAAAGAATCAGGTCAGGTCTTTATTTTTAGTCTGTATTTGTAAGTATATGTTAATAATAAACAATTAATCTACTGCTTGCTCGTGTTGACACACAAGGGCATTCTAACCAGCAGGTGAACTCTACAAGGGACAGAGGATTCTCCTGTCATGCCAACATAATGCCAAATAATGATGCCCTGCAAAAAGACTCAGGATAATTATTGCTGATCCACCCAAACGGGAGGGCCAGCTCTTAAGAGAAACCTCCTGTAGATGCTAAGGGCTTCAAAAAAGAAGTCTGAGAAAAGTAATTTGGCAATATTATTAAAATGAATTTAAGCACTTAAGTGATCTTTTTTTCTGTAGGCTTCTGAGTTACACAGGAAGCCAGAGCCCAGGAGGGTTGAGCCAAGGCTGCTATCATAGAAAAATAAATTGTTGTACCGGCAATTGATTTTGTTCTCAGGATGTCTGCATCTACACCAGGGCTTCTGCCTCCAGAAAAATAGAACAGAAAGTACAACCTTGAACCTTCGTTAGCAAAGATTTTGGAGTAAAACTGCACTTCCCCATACATCTTCAGGTCTGAGATTTTCTCCTCACTTAATGCCTTTCCACATGCTTGATGTGTCGCAGTTCTTACAACAGTCCTTGGGCCTATCCTGTTTTCTCCATTTGGGTCCCTCTCTCCAGTGATTCACTTAGGCATGTACATGCTAATCACTTCCATCACATCAATCACTTCAAATACAAAGAACAACCTGTTAATTCGGAGAAAGGCTGAGCTACCACACCAGCTGCCAAGTACTGGCTCAGCACAAGCAAACAAAAGGATAGCAAGAGTCTGACCTCAGACAACTCAGAGATTCTGGTGGCTATTACACATTACAAACAGCAATGCTAACATCTGCTTTGAAAAGCCCAAAATGACAGAAGAGAGTTAGCTGGGGGAAAAACACTCCAGACCATCACAGACCTTAACAACTGCCAATGTCTTACTAAACAAAATGAAAAGGAATAGGAGCATGGAGAGCTCTCAACTGAAGTTCTTAAATTCCACCTAAGCCCATCTCATTCCCCTGTAGCAGGCAAGAAGTCCACATCAAAGGAAGAATATTAAGCTCACATCTTGCAGGATCATTCTCTTCGTGGACAGAGGTCTCCCTTTTCCTAGTACAGAATGGACACCTCCTCCTTCCTTGCCAGTGAAGCAAATGATTTGCATCCCAAAAATGCCTTTCTGCTGGCAGTTCCAAAGGACTAAATATGCCTCAGGTTTCTAAAAAGGTTCTTTAGAGGCAAGAGGATGTTGTACTTTGGACCTATTGTCCTCTCCTCTAACCTAATTAGGTATTTTCAGCAGCTTTCTTCCCATTACTTCTCTTCAAACATCTCCTCACAATGAAGAACATAACACACTCTGAAAACTTGTAGAACTGGTAAAATAAGAGGACTAAAGAGAAGAAGATACAGGTGTCATAAAACTAGCAGATGTCACACAGGTCAGGTCAATTAACTGTGTGACCCTTGCAACACTAGAAAAAAATTAGTAAACCTCTACCCAAGTGCTGACAAATTAGAACTGCCTGGAAGTATCAGCGTTGTGCACAGAAGGTTTCTTCCTCTCCCTTCTACTCATAATTAGAGAGAACTGATGGTTTTATTAGAATGATCATTCTTTCTCTCCTATACGACTCCGGCGAATCTGCTCTCTCACTACCTAAAAATGTTCCTAAGTCAAGGTGATAAGCAGAGTCATCACTGAAATGATAAGCAGAAAAATGATACTTAAGCAATTTGCTGCTGCCTGTATATTCAGCTTTCTCACCCCTGGTACCTCTTCCACACAAACTGTCCCTATTTAAGAGATAAATCCTGAAATTATTTTTCTTGCTAATCCACTTATCTACCTTAGTCTCTACTGAATCATCCTCTTCTCTGTCTCATCATATTTCAGCATTTTGTCTTATCTTCAAGGTTCTGAAGAGCTGCACCATACCTCACACATACCTTTTAACTAGCTCCATGAAAATCTGTCTTCTCTTTTTCACTACCCACTACCAAGAAATGAATCATTGGTACACAGGGCTTGTGGACAGAGGCAGTATATTGTGTTTCATCAACTCGTACAGCTGGAAAAAAGAGAACTTTCAGGCACACGAAGCTCTCCTCCAGGTCTAAAATCAAAGCATCACACTTCAAAGCTGAATGCAAGCTGAGAGAAAATGCTTTGCCTTTAATTAGATATGTATCAATTAGACCACCTGAGAATGAAGATGCTACTGCCCAGGGAGTGATAAGGATGTCAGAAAAGAGCAAAGGTGCTAAGGTGCTTATCTGCTAATGGAAAGAAAGAGATCAGTAGTTTATATGCTGCGGAACTTGAAAAGGTTAGGTGAGGAAAAGGGAGAGAAATCACAACTCGCCACAAACCGAATATTTCTACTGAGATCTCTGCTGATGATTTTGTTCTTCCTTAAAGTTATGACTTCTAATTGCTATGGACATCTCTGGCAAGTGTTTCATAATTGCACAAATCACTGCATGCTCTGATTTCCTACTTCCCTGTAGTGCTTTGCTGTTTTACTCAGCTGTAAGGGACAGCTCAGTGTCTGCTGGAAATACTGGCTCAGAAACATCCAGATGAATGTGTGCTCAAACTGACAATGAACAATGGGCTTGCACTAAAGCATTCACCTGCTCCAGCACCATGGTTCAGAGATACCCATCTATAACACCACATGTCTTGCTAACAGAGATTGTTGCTCTTTCGTGGGCCACTCCCACCATAAAATGCTAACAAAACACCAAATCACAATGCCTGGAACTTGAGCTGAGCACATGGTTAAGAGTGGCTAAGCTGCACTCTTCAGATGATGAGTACTGCTGTCAAGTGGAAACTGTTTTACAGATGTTGCACAGTCAGTGCTTCGGGAAGGGTTCTGCTGCTCTGAAGAGATGCAAATTTGCACTCCAGTCACACCCAAGACCTCGCAGAAGGTATGGAAGGCAGCTCAGAGTGGTGCTTCTCACCTGGGAGATGCTAAAGAAAACGGCACCGCAAGTGGTGCTGGACAGCTCTTCTGCAGGGACCCCACTGCTACACATCTCTCCCCAGGTCGTGACTTCCACCTTCAGACGTGACACCAGGCAAGTGCAAACAGCCACCTTTCCTACTGCTGGCATGATGTGCAGCCCTGGGAGAAAGCAGCTGTGTGCTGCCAAATAAAGGCACTTTTACACACACTTTAAAGCAGCTAACTTAGCTCTTCTGCGTGTATTCATTTGTCTTTATCTGGCTCATAAAATTTTGATGTCATTCCAGAGCAGGATGAACAAAAGAATTACAGCACTTTACTGAGTGAGAGCACACACAACCATTATTTCAGATCGAGTAAGTGTATGTTTAAATTTACATGAGTAAAATCCAAAGCAAAGATGTAGCTTTTAGAACTTGCTGAAATTTAAATGCCTGGGAAAAAAGCCACATTTTTTTCTAAGTTCCTACTGGTATTGTGGTGAAATATCCCTTAAGAAACACTTTACAGCAGTAACCAACACTCATTACTCCTGCCAGGGTAAACGGATGTGCCACTGTTACTTGTGTTGCTCTATCACAATCTGAATTTCCATGTAAGATCAGTTTCCAAGACCATCTCAAGGAAGTCAGTAAAATTTCACACAGTGGCACCTGATCAGAATTTGACTCCAGAGAAAAGCTCTTTGTTTGAACATTTTTCAGTTTAATAGAGCAAAACTTCTTCAATACCCAAGGAAGAAATTCAACAAACAAATGCTCCAAATATGGAGTTAGAGCTTCCCAAAGATACTGCCTCGTAGCTTTTGCAGCAGAGTTGATGTTTCTCAACTCATAACGACTTGGGCATTGTCTCAGTGGTGATTTCTCTTTTCCTTCAACAGGCAGATGGTGTTTGCCTATTGGGAGTTTAGTCACACAAGAAACGAGGTTTATGTTAGCAACAGCATCATGATGGACAATCTGATTTGATTTAAAATTATAAGTCAGACTGGGATCACTTTTTTGTGTTCTTGAAATAGGAGGATTAAAAAAAAAGGGCAGAGGGGAGTCCACTCTACACATCTTTCAATGGTAGAACTCCCATTGTCTTCAGCAGAAGCTGCACAAGAAATCCTTTTACAACCATGCCTGATTTCTTTTCTTTCAGACTGACTGCTGTTCAGTTTTTGATCTAATACTGCTTTCAGAGTACAACCTTTCACACTCCACATGGAATGCAAAAAGCAACATTCTCTCAAAGGAGAAATTACTCTCAAGGTATCCATAATCTGAAATGGTCATGCCAGTCCTTGAAGTTCTTATCTGAATGCTCACAGAAAATGTAACAGATTTATCACTGCCTGCATCTTCCATGGCAATTCTCACCGTCAAAAGAATTGTTGTTAACCCTTTCATCTACACTGACATTTTTATAACCAGCCTAAACCATCAGGGATGGTGCTGCCACTTCAGTTAATACCATTTATTAAGTCAGCAGTGAGATTCCTCCCCACAGTTAGAAGCTGGAGTTCAGGAGATGCTGAATGTCTTTTATACCTATTAAAGGTGATGATTGTTCAGCGTGCTGCATTTTGACGGTGGAAAGCATTTCTCACACAGTGATTCATGCTAAAATATGCCAGTGGCTGCTAGTCCTGTTCCCAGAAAGTCACAACAAAAAAATGGAAAACCAGCCACAACCAAACTGAAACAGGTCTGTGCTTATGCACAAAGGTGCTGCTTTGCACAGGCAGCTGTAAAGGGCAAAATCCTGCCCCCATGGATGGTAAAAGTGTTTTGTCATTGACCTCAGCTTAGTAAAGATTTCCCTCTACCAAGAAAATAGAACCAATCAACATTAGCAGTGCTGTCTGCCTGGCTACACTGAATCCAAGGACACTGATTAGAGCAAAACAGCAGCACTTTGATTAAAGAATTTGAGTTTATAGAATGCTGTCTCATTAACAGAAAGCCACCTTCAAAGTGGCTGACATGTTTCTGATTTATTTTCAAGTCAGAGTCTCTGGAAGACATTCTCTGCTCCTTGGCTGAACGTGTTCCGAGGCTTCATTTCAGGTCATCTTTTAAAACTAAGAAGATGAACAGCAATATTATTTAGCAGTTGTATAATAATTTCCATCCTTAGAATTATTTAAAATAAATTCAGATTATTCCTCAAAGTCTCACCACGAAGCAAGCATGATGACCCCCAGGTAAGCTACTTGTCCAAACATGCACAGCCTCCTGACAGCAATGTTACAGAGATGATTTATGCCTGGAATAACTTGTTTGAAAATGTAGCTGCTTGAGTAAATATCACTGAAGTCTCCTATTGTGTGTTGTGTTTTGATTTGCATTGTGTCCAGGTTTCGGCCAAGCCCTAAACCCCACACTGCCACAAAGATGAGAAGTTTACCATTTGATATTTAGGACAGGCAAAGGAAGCTTTAGCCTTGTTTTCTAGTTAATTGAAACAAAAATTAATACCTCAAACTTAAAAACAATGTCTGTGAGAGAAGAAGGGTTTTAGCCTCAATCCAGTGATTTCCAGCCCAGTGCTTTTACCACAAGACACACCTGTAATTTTTTTTGCCAATTCTAACCAGTAATTACATAAACAGAAGTGGTTTCTCTTATCTCACTCGCTGGCTATAAATCCTTCATGTTATTATTATTAGACATCATTTCATCTGCCTCCTGAAATGGGTGAGGCCTAATGCATCCTCGTGCTCATCTGGAGGTTAAGAGCCCTCCCGTGGGCAACCACACCACTGTCTGATGGAGCACCCAGATTGTGCCTTCTGATCCCCACACTTGGTGGAGATGATGATTCAGAGCTATTAAGAACAATTTCAGAAAAATCTTTTCCATAATACAAGCTCCAGGTACTGACAAGGTGATTTGTTCCTCCTGTTATTAACAGTCCTAGATTGGGTTTATCTAGCATAGAAGAATGTGGAATTTCATAGACTCATGGAATGGCTTAGGTTGGGAGGGATCTTACTAGGGGATACTGGCTCCTACTTGGCCTGCTTTTTGAATGAGATTTTTGTTTTGATTTGACTTCTGGCTCTGAGAGTTGCTACAGCATAAGCAACAGAAGTGCCTGTCTTCCATTCACCACCAGCTCCAGGTTTTGCTGCAGGACAGTGCTATGGAAGGAAATCAGGAAATCTGTCAGACTTGGAATTGCTGCAGAGCAAAGCCTAAATTTCTGTTGAGATGCTGATGCTGTCCCTATGGCAGGATGTCCACTGCTTCAGCATAGCACAATGAGGGCACCAACCCTGCCTGCCCAGTAATTTGCCTGTCCAGTAGCCCTTAGATTAAATTAAAGCTAAGACAGGAAAACATAGAATGAGCTGTCAGGAAAGCAACAGGACTTTCTGAACTGGCACACAATTAATGGTGTTTTCATTTAAAAACCCAGCCTGATGAACAAGGCCTATGGAAAATTTGAGCAGAAAGGCTACACCAACAACTAGCAACATCTAGGTCCTAAAATCTGAATGCAAATATGATGCAGTGTTGTGATTTGAGGCCTTAGAAAGCCATACGAGTCCTTTAGCAGTACAAAGGTCACTTAACTCTGTAATATATAAAGACTCTGACTGGTTAAAATTTAGAGTTAGGCTTGAAACTTTCAATTAATCTCTGCATGCCTCTCTGATTCACAATGCACCATACATCTGGGACTTGCATCAGCAGTCTTTAGCATTGCCCAAACTCATGGGAAAGTGCTTTTGCAGCCTCACAAACAAACAGTTGCAGCAGGAAGAGTTGACTTTTGCATGCTGTGAAGTGCAGTTCTTACTGCTTTCATGTTTGCTTTGCCTTTTCAAGGAAGAAATTACATCCTTAAGATACTTTATCTGTTTGAATTCCTGTGAACAACAGATCAGCAGCAACATATTGGATGTTCAGAAGGGCAATATCCTCCCCTGGTATTTTCAGCTGAAGACACATGGCTTACTCTACATTTGCAGTATCCTGGCACAGGATGGCTTACAACCTAAACAAGTGACACTGAAGTCAAGAGGAACAGGTCCAGATCTGTGGTTAATAGACGCGCAATGAGAATGCAAATAAAGGAAGATTAAGTTGCAAATTTTCTGCTTCCATGCAAATGTTTCGCCCAATATAGCTCATGTCCTGTTGAAATGGAGTCATTTTGTGTTTCTGCACCAGCTGTGCCATTGAGCAGAGCCAGCTGTTTGCCAGCAGTGTACCAGCTCAGACAAATCTGAAGAATATTAGCAATATTTTACAGTGAGTCAGCTGGTTCATTCTTTCAGCCGCTTCCACTGCCTGCTTTTTACATCAACACTGGGAATGTGCTGGCTTTGTATTTCTGAAGATACAACTATTCCTACAGAGGATGCACAAACATTTTCAGGAGGCTGCCTAAAATGTCCTCTGTGCACCAAACCCAGAAAGAACAGCTACAAAGGACTTACTACATTGCTTGCCCACTTACAACCAGTCGGTCAGCAACGATGCTGAAACACTCTTCACATCTTCTGCTCTCTCTTTATGAGTATCTGTCTGTGATTAAGTCACAAATCTGCCATGCCTTTATTACACTTTATTGCTTTTCAGGCACAATTCACTTTGCCTTACCATGCAAAACTGGCTTGATAACTATCAAATAGTACTGATGTTCTTTTTCCAAGACAATAAAAAAAAAAAAAAGCATATTTTATTTGCTGATCACAATTCCTTCATAAGGTTGTTGTTAATTTGAAGGCTCGAGGAGCTGTTTACTAATTTTCCTTCATTTTACTACATTCTAAGTTAAAATTTTAGGAGAACTTCAACAGTTTTTGTAGAGGTTACTCAAGGGTTTTTTTCAGTGACCCAAACTGTTCCTGATATTCCAGGAAAAGGCTATTTCCATTTCAGATATTGCAGGAAAAGTCAAAATAGAAAAGTGTAGGTTTCCTTCCTGATCCCTGCCCTGAGTGCCTGAGAGTGCACCAGCCCTGTGCACAGGGTACCAGCTGAATCTAGTTTGCCCACAGCAAAAAGTCACATCCCCCACGCATTAGTGATGGTGATGGAGAAGCTTCCTTTATTAAACCAGGCAGCAAAACCTCTTTGGTGTTTTTCCATTAAAATAAACAACATTTAGGAGGAGGAAGGGGGAAAGAGAAGACACTAAACTTGTGTGCCATGCATATTAAAGACATTTGTGTTGGCTAAAGAAAGGAAGTGCTGTGGTCTGCCAGACGTGCAATGCATCAAAGGGCCTGAACCACAAAGCTGGGTTTGGACGTAAAGGTTAACGTCTCTGAAGTGCTGGACTATTAAACATTGATACACTGTAATTCAGCTCTGTTTAGGCTGCCAGTGGTCAGAGTTGGACACATTCCCCCTGAGCCTCTTGAAATTAAGTAAAGTGCAGAAGTAGACTTGGGAGTCAGGTTTATCTTTCACAGTGAAAGGACTGCACACGTGTGAATCTATCCACACTTCTGGAAATGATGCTTCTCTTTTTGCATGGCTAATGGCATTGGCTTAATGTTTTAAGTAGAACTTCTTTCCCCTCAGGCTTCTTTTCTTTAATTACTCTTCTTTGGTAATTACTCATTTTTGTGACTTATCAAAATCTCTGTCATGCCAAAAACATCAACTAGCAAGCACAGAGAATGTTTGCTTGCAAACTTTTGAGTTTATAGAAGAACCAGAGAGACCACAAAGGATCCTATTCTACAACGGCATTTTTTGGAAAGTAAGTTCCTTATGATGCATTTTAGGCAATGGAATTCTGCTTGTAAATGTGAAACAAGAGAACTTTCTTAACGTATACAATCTAAACTGAACAAAAAACCAACCCTGAGCATCAGAATTTCCTACTTATTATTCACAAGCTGAACAAGACAAATCCAACCTGTCCTCTTACGTCTTCTTCAGAAGAAAGCAAAATTGTGTGCTACTTCCAGTGAAACAAAAATGCATCCCCAGCCCCAAATATTTCCTTTGATTATCACAAATACTTTGCCTTACTTTCTCATCCTCCCAAGTAAAACTGATTTCAATTTGATTTTAAAATCTCTTTTGTTTTAGGCCAGCATCCTGAAGATAAAAATAATGTTTGATACAATTCTGTGTCTGCAAATAGTTGGAGGTCACTCCTACATCTCTGCATCTAACCTAGAAATTGGGGTGATGAAAACATTATGGGTATCTAAAGTCATCTGATGAAAGGAAGCACATGAGAGTAAGGTTTGAATTATGTAAGAAGGAAATTAAGACATAACTTTCTTCCCCATTGCCAGATTGATAAGATACACTGAAATCTCAAAACCAATACCAAAAAGAAGAGAAAATGTTCCCATTTTAGGTCATTAGAACAAACATTTGCAGAGTAAGCACCTACTCTATAAATCTGCAGGTGCCGCCCCCGCACTCACCCATGCTGAAATACGTCACTGCTGTAGCAGCTCCTTTAGCACTGATGCCTTTTTTACAAGCATGAAGTCTCTAATACACATAGTAAGTACATTTAGGGTAGAAATCTGTTTGCTTGCTACTGACTTATGGAAAATCCAAACTGCAGCCAAATAAACTCTTGGGCCAGAAACCTGGAGTTGGCTGCAGAATGCAAGGCAAGTGTGACATCTGCGGAGTGCACATGCTGGAGAAGGGAGGATGCTTGGGACAATATGTGCCTGCCACCTAATGTCTTTGTCTGCAGTAATTACAGGATGCAGACCCTTTCCCTGACAACTTTTCCACCCGTGAAGGTGCAAGCACTTTTACAACACGCAGATGAGCAGAACTGCTGCTTTTCAGCACAGCAAAGAACGGAAGCGCTGACGTAAGTCCAAGCCAAATTTCCAGGAAGGACTACATTCCTGACTGACTGACAGGCTCCAAAGCTTCCAGATAGACATTCTTTCAATACCACATGTAGAACAGGGAAAGGGAGGATGAAGGCAAAGAATTACTGCCAGTAGGCTCTAGGGGCTTAATTCAATTCTATGGTAATCCATAAATGTGAGGCTGTATAGGCTCCAGATGTTTTTGACAGATGGCGTCACAGTGTTACGCGTTCTACCAGTGCTTATCTGGTCTTACTGAGCAGTATCGGGTCCTAAACAAATCCTTTAAAGGAAAACCTAGAACATTACAAACACAACCAGCATCTCCTCTGGAAGAGAACCCAGAAACTGGGCAGAGGGAGGTACAGAAAACTACATTAGAACTGCAGATTTTAACCAGTACAGAAGAATACACAGGTTCCCTGTACTTACGAAGATGAGAGAAGTAAAACCTTCTAAACCACGTTGTGCAGTCCATGAATGGAGAAAACCCTGCTACCAAAACCTCAAAGGCCATTTTCTTTCATGTGCATTTTTCATTACCATTATCTGCAAAATGCTAGTGATGATTTTAAAGCTGATATCAAAATAATACCCACTGTTTGCCATACCACATCATAAAAATGCAACAGAATTACTCTGACAAATGCAGCACAGTGAAAGACTGCAAACCAACTTACAACCATTTCATTAAAACCTCAAACATTTATCAGGGCTCAAACATAAACCCTTCAAAACTTTGCATGGGCAAAATACATCATTATAGATGTAGAAAGTTTCCTTTCTCTAAGGAAGTTACCCATACTAACTGAGTTGAAGTGCTAATGCTTGGATTAAATGGGATATAATTCCTCATGCTCTTACAGCAATAAATACCTCTATATTCTGCAGAGATACCTACAGTCTGGTAATCCAGGAGCTGTAAGTCACAGCTGGCAGTTTACCAGTGAAGACATGCAGCATGTAAGAGAAATCAGTGCTACAAATGGAGTCCTGACAATATACCAGTGAACTAAAACACTCATCTAGGACAGATTTTCCTGCCCTAGCTCTGCTGGATATCAGCAATAGTGGAAACGATCACCAGTGACAGCAGAAGGAGGAGCAGTTCCCAGTTCTGTGCTTGCCTGTGCACTCTCCCCAGTACTTTGTACACCACAAGTAACAGATGAAACGATTTCTCAATACTTCTGAGTGGGACTACTTTCTTTCCCTCACAAAGAACTTTCTTTGGTGTTGAAACTTTCCGCTACAAGGAAGTTTCCAAAAGGCCACTTTGGCTGGCAAGACTCTCCTGGTGACTGCAGAGAGCTCTGTAAGTAAGTGAACAAAGGGCTTTGCTGCACTTCTGCTCCAAAGTTAACCACTTCCTCATTAGCTGGAGCCAGCTGCGTCATTTAGAACAGATCCTTTGGGTATAGGAGTTCATGGTGTACAGTAGCACCAAGGAATAAAGCTGGAAAGCATAACAACAAAATGTATAAATAGATAAGATCTCTTCAGAGACAACCTGGTTCTCTTCCTCCAGTCCTTCAGACCACAGCAGTGCTCTGCCATAGCCATGTGATTACGGTTTGCACCAACATTCTGGGCTGTAATCTGCTATCAGAGACACGTTGAAAACTGAAAACACGAAGCTCAAAGACTTTGAATGCAGACACATTTTTAAAAGCTGAGTTTGTGCAAATCAAGAGAATTGATCTGAGGCATCCTGCTGTAGACCTCAATAATTAAAACACAAACAAAAACACAGGCACACAAAGCCTAACCAAAAACCCCCTCAGTCTAAAAAATACAGTTAGAAAGACATCATTGCTTCCTTTCCTGCTACCCCATGGCCTTCCACTACCCAAACAACAAACTCTCAACCAGTCATTGGTTCGGACTCACAGAGAGGAAGTGGTTGCTGTAGCAATGGCAACCCAATGAAAGCTCTTTCTCTCAGGCGCCCGTTTTTTATAGCACGCAGAAAGAGCAGACAGCAGGAGCACAAACTGGTTGCAGGCTGACACAGTTTGACCTTCCTTTAGCTCCTCATCTGCTTGCTTGATGAGCTTGTTACTTTTCGTCAAAACAAATAATTTGGACAAGTTTATAGAATCCTACATGGCTGTAAGTTACTCCTCAGCAAATGCCAAAAGGTATAAGGAAGGGAAAAGATGGAAGAAAGTACTAAAACATGAATGAATTTCACTGAAAACATCCATGCCCAAACTGGTCTCACAGGTTGGTCAGTAACCAAATTTTAGTCTAACGTGGTTTTAAATGCCTGGGGTTCAGTCAAATATTCACAACACTACCTAACAGTTATTAAAGCTCAAACACTCTTGTATGCTGTGTGTATACTCTTAGATGGTTTCTACCATTTCTACAGGCACATGACAGCAAAACATTTTAATGAAAGAATTTACTCTAAAAGCTTGATGAGTTATCAGTGTGATAACTGTGATCCAGCTAATGCTAAACTGTAACTCAGTGCTTTACAGCTCAAAGTCTAGGCAAAAGTATGTGGAAGAATTCCCTGACAAATGCTGTTTTTTGCCTCCTGCTCGGTGTGGAGTGCATGATTCCCCTGGGAAGCAGATAACCATCTGGGCAGACAGCACTCCTAATTCCTCACTGCCATGGCTGAACTGCTATCCAGCACCTCAGACAGGCAAGTTAAAGCTACACAGTGTCACAGCAGAGCAGGCAGATTCTTCAGCTGCCTCTTCCTTGATCATCAGGACCTGATATACCTGCTTCCCAACCCTGCATTATAGAGGCAATCCTGCCATGGAGACAACCAGGCTAAGCACTACTACAATCTTTTCTTCTACCCAGGCTGCATACAATTAGTTAAAATGAATTAATGCCTAAAATTCTGCTCTTTGATTGAAAGGATGCTAATGAGAAATTTGCTGTCTTAAGTGGTCACAACAGCCACTGAGAGCCAGCTATCAGTTTGGCTCTGTGGGAAGCTTGCTGTGTGACTTCTGTTGGAGCCAAATGGTTGTCTTGCTGCAAGCACAAATGCTGACAAGTAGGGCAATATGTGGGAAGAAATCTGGCATTTCCAGTGGGATGCATGCATGTGCACAAGCACTTACAGCTTTATATACTAGAACTGTACTCAGGTTGACTATACTGAACCTGTCATGTGCCCATCTTTCTCTCAATAGCTACCTGACAGAATCTGGATGTCCAAACAACTCACACCAAAAAAACAAGTAAAATACATAAGTGAGCATACTTTGGACAGAAAAAGCACCCCAGGTATTCCAGAATAAATATTATCAATAGGTGTCTACATCTAGCTGGTATTCCAGAACACCTATCATCAGATATTAACAATATAGAGTAGAACAGATAATGCAGTGGTCTCAAAAATATTATTTAATGCCAAAAGGAGGAGGGGGGAAAAGTTTTTTTTAAAATAATCCCAAAGTTTTTTGATTGCAACTTGTTTCTTTAAATTGCAAAAATCAGTGAATACTATTTAAAAGATGTTCAAAGCCAGGCCCAAACACAGAAGAGGACTCAGTGTTGCCAAAGTTCATTTAGGGAAAGGAAAGATGCATTCAAGGCTGCTGGATGACAACACAGTGTTTTCATGTCATTTTCCCATGGCACTTAGTGATATTAAAACTAGAGAGTCCGGGAAGCGTGACTGATTATGGCTTTATTTTCTTATTCTTTCATTAATTTCTAACACACAAACACATAATGACCATCCACAGAGAACACAAAAGCTTAGATCTGAGGACCAAACCAGCCTTCCAAAAGGGCAGGGCGTTTCATTCAGTTTAACTTAGTGCAGGGTCAGAGCTCTTCTTTCACAGCTCAGAGGATTTCCACCGCCTAGTTCTTTCTGAATTGCTGAGAACAAACAGGAGATTTGTGTTATAGCACCTGAATTATAACATGTGGAAAAGAGGAAATGAAGTAAATTTCAGCTTTGGATTTGCCTTTGTTAGTTTTTCCTGTATTAACTGGCTATGGTGCCTTAACACCAGAGAATTCCACATATAGCAAACGTGTCACTGTTCCCTCCCCTTGGTACTGCTAGATTTAGCTGATCCAGCTCTCATATCAGACTTTCAGCTTCTTCAACTTTTTTTTTTTTATGTACAAAATGGTAGAGAGAAAAAAAAAAAAAGATGACTACGCAGCATTACAGATCTGATGGCCTCTTGGTGGTCTCCAGAACAAAATGTAGGAGAGCTGGACAGCCAACAGAACTGGGTTTGGAATCTGCCAGCTGCAGCTGAGTCCCTGAAGGTCACACAAATTGGAGGATCAAGCTTTCTGTACACTGCCTTAATTTGGAAAGGCTGTTTCCTTAGAAAAGACTTTACGTTCCTCATATAAGCCATAACATATGCTACAGAAAGAGACACAACATTCTCCTCTGTAGCCAGAAGGTTTGCATTTGAGGCTTGCTATTTATACTGCTATTCTTAGTTCTCTACTCCACCGCAAAGCCCTGACAACCCCAACGATCCGACAGATGACTTCCCTGTCACAAAGACAGACAGAATGATTAAAGATTCATTCATATGAATAAATGTCTATGAAGGATCGAGTTTCCTAATTATTTTTTCTTGACCTGTGGAAATGAAAGGATAGTTCAGTAACTTCATTACATCAGGAAGATAAAGCTAGCATTGGTTTGCTACTTAAAGGCAATCATGCAGGGCTGAAACACTGCACTGTTCTTTGAAATTCCATTTTTAGCTGATTTTCTTGCCCTCTCTCTCTGTGAGATTTCTACCACAGAACTAGCAACCTTTACAAAATGGATGCTTTTATCTCTGTGGCTGAGGTGTGTGAAGTGAGTCCAACGTGAAACGGTTTTCTCCATGACGGTACCTTTGCCACGTGATGGACTGGAAGATGTCACTGCTGTTTTACTACTTCAGCTGCTTGAGGACATGCACTCAGAGCAACACCAGAGCACAATGTGCACTTTCTCAAGTCCAGAAGTGCAAACAATCCCAAAGGGAAACTTGCAGAGACATGCTTGCCTCTCCATTCATCTGCAGATCAAACGCCTCATTAAAGCCATCTGACTGACATTTCTCCTTCCAAAGTGCCAGTAAATGAATTCTCCGGTTACCATCGGACGTTGGCTCTAAAATCATTTTCTAGATGTCACAACGACCTCATGGAAATTCCTAAAATTGCAATTGCCCCTGCAAGAATATAAACCCACAAATAAAAATGTAGCAGTATTTTATCCTGTCAGAAATGCCCTAAAGCCTAGAGGAAATCCATCGCAGAGCCTCTCAGAGAACACCAACAGCTTCAAATCTGCCTGAACAGCTACTGAGAAGCTCAAAGAAGTGGAACAACCTGAGGTGTTCTCGAGATGAAAGATGAGGTGTGTTTTCAGAAGGTTATGAAGAGGATGCTGAGAGAAGATGAGATTTAAAGGCTAGCAAATAATTAATCTACAGAACAGCATCAAAATAATAAAAGATAATAGAGACATTTCCTGCAGTGCAAGCTTAGTGTGGGCTAATTTGTTTGGCTGCATTGCCCTGTGTTACCACGGCTGGACTCTCTCCAAGAGCCAAGCTTAACATTTGCAGATAATCCAGGTGCAGATAACTGCCTGCAACACTGCACTCAGAAATATACCTACACTCTAACCTCCTTCTTAACTTCTGCCAACTTTGACTTTTGTTTTATCATTACTTTTTTTGGAATGAAAGATAAAGCAGCTTATAACTGAAGCCAAACAACCACTCTCATCTCCTACTGATCTCTACTTGACTTCAAGACAGCCACTGTCTAGATGAATCTGGCCTAGAATATCATAAGCAGCTGGCAGCTTCACTTCATACAATATTGGTCTGACAACAATTTCAGTGAAGGCAGTCTGGTGAATGTGTTGTGTACTCACTAGCTGTGCTGTTTATATTACAAGCAATGATGTTGATTCTGTATCAGGTCATTGCCAGCTAAGTAAAACACAAGTTTACGTTACCGTCAACTATTTATTTTAACATTGACAAAGGCAGAATGTTGTGTAAATAAGTAGCAGTATTTTTCTGTTAACAAAAAAAATGTATTTAAAATGGAGTCCCTCAGTAATAGTAATAGAAAATGAACCACTTGCTCTGAAGGGACAGGTACCTAAAGCACAAGCAGAGAAAGCAAGAGATTGCCTATTGTTAAGCATGCTGACAACTTCCATCAGAAGAGCTTGTTCTCTCTCAGCTAATTATTAGTTGCATGGGTGTTTTTCTGTGTCTACTTTAGGCTCAGAAAGCCACAATCAAAATGGTTCAGGAATATTTCAATTACTGGTAAGAGCAACTACTAAAAAATTTTTTAAAAAGATGAATTTTATTGGGAATAAATGGTGCATTTTTGGTTTTTCCTCTGGAAGGCTCTCATGCCTAGACTGGGCTAGAAATGGGCCCTGAAAGCCAACAGACATGTAGACTATTCACATTTAGCCTCTTGCCTAAATACATACCTTTAAATTTCAGCCTTTGCAAGTACAGCTCCATATTCTCAAAAGAATCTTCTTGGAGCTTTCCAGAAGAAATATCAAAATATTATGTTCTTACTGCACACTTTCAACCCTCTCACAGATCCTCCTATATATAGGATATGTTTTCCTTCTATATTATCACACATCTTTTTTGCTGTTGCTTATTCTCTGCTATCATATGCCATCATGTCCATTTGGAATGATTATTTTATCCATTACCCTCCATTACCTCAAGCACTGAAGTCTGTGCAGTACATCTCAAGGTCCCAGCAGTGATGGTAAGACAGAGAGTGGCTCACACGAGGCCACGCAGCCAAGCTTTTTTTTTTTTTTTTTTTCTTTTTTCTTTTTTGCCTCAAAACACTTTAAAAATCCCCAAACAAATACAAACAGAAGCTATGTTTAAGGAAATCCTGTCCAGCTTGCAAAGCCAGGCCCTCAAGAGACAAAAGAAATGGAGGTTTATTGGCTATTAAACACTATGGCAAAATTAAATTATCATGTACCATTTTTCCCCTCCCCATTTCAAGGCAGTTGCATACTGCTGTAGCTGATTGGACACAGGGCTTCTGCTCCATTTGCTGAAAAGCTGGAAAATATACTGGGAAAGGAAAATTGTGCCAGCTCAAGGACATATGAATTGGAGAATCAGTGTGTATCCTCTGGGCATCACCAGCACAACAGTAGCCAGTTGTGGTGCACGAAGATGAGAAGCTGCAAAAACGTAGGTGAAAGAAGGCAAATCAACCCCAGGTTCCTCACAAGCAATTGCTATCTCCTTGTTTTTCCTCATCTAGGTACTCAACTCAACACAGGAGACCCGATGCAGAGAAATGCTAAATATTTACCAGACAGCTAAAGTCAGTGAGAACTCTTGCAAATGGGCTCTGTAATTCCACTCTGAAAAAGCAAGTTCCGAGTGTTCAATATTCAAACTGAATCTTTTCAGCTACCATGTCTCAGTACAGATGTTCATCATTTGTAAAACTAGAAAAATCTGTTCATTTCACAGAAGTGTAATGAAAATAAATTGATTAGTGTTTAGCAAAACATTCAGACACTTTAACGCTAAGCATCACTCAAAACCACGACATGGTTCTAACTTCAGAGATGGGTAATAAGTTAGTGCAAAAGGAAATTAAAAATTACATAATGACAATGTGGTGTTGCCTTGAGCACCACTCAGCCTCCCCAGGAACCTGTTTTAAGGAAAATACATTCAACAAGATCTGCATGGGCAATGGTAACTTTGGTACTTCCTAATTCTAAGAGCTTGTCCTTGAACCCTAAATAATGATTTTTAAAGCAGTCTATGTTGATAAAAAAATAAATTATTATTTCATTGCTGGTTTGGAATCTATAGAAAAGGAAATAGGCTACAGAAATCAAATAAGATCACACAAATTAGCCTCAGAGATCAGCGCCGCCGAGCACACACATGGCAAGTGAAGCCACTCCTCTCACCCAGCCAGGTCACACATGAAGGGCAGTGTTGGGAGGATGGAGCCAGGCTCTGCTCAGTGACGTCCAATGACAGGACAAGGGGCAACAGGTGCAGGTTGGAGCAGAGAAGGTGCCGGGGAACAGAAGAAAAAGCTTTTTCACTGTGGGGGTGACAAAGCCCTGAAGCAGGCTGCGTAGGGAGGTTGCGGAGTCTCCTTTTCTGGAGACATTCAAAACCTGCGTGGATGTGTTCCTGTGTGACCTACCCTAGGTCTGGCAAGGGGGTTGGACTGGATAATCTTTTGAGGTCCCTTCCAACCCCTAACATTCTGTGCTATCTTTGCAGACATGCTGCAAACGAATTGCGGAGGAACTCAGTGGCGGCTTGCAGATGTACTTTTTCCAGCTTGTGCTGTTTTATCATTTTGTATTTTTTTTCTTCTAGTGGTTAAATAAAAGCATTCAGCTTTCAGTTCTTATCTTTTAGATGTGTTATGTTCATGCTACAGGAAACAAACATCAGTATTTTGACCCTGTGGGTTTGATTGTCTTTTTTTTCCCCTGAAAACAAGACATTAATACAGGGGAGAGCAAGCAACAACAAAACTTCATTTTTTAAATTGAAGAAGCAGCAAAATTAATTTCAAAAGTGGTTTCATTCAAGGCTGAAAGCTTTTGTAGAGAACTTCATCCTGGAGTGATATTTTCAGCTGTAATATAGGGGTTTGTAATGGAAATGCTGACAGGCCCATAATTATGGAAGCACTAGCGGGCACCACTATAATAGTATATCAGATAGGCATCCTACTTAAATTGGATACAAGGTATCAAAAGATGTGAGTGCCTGTCCTCATTAAAGCAGCTCTTAAAATCCCTTTTAACCTCCATGACTCAAACTATTAATTTGATGTTCAGAAGGACATGTACACTGGCACTAATACTTGCACTGAATGCATCCCCTTCAGTACTTCAAACTGAATTTGTGGATCGTCCTAAACATTTAAGATGAGAAGCTGCAAAAACATAAATGGTAAGAATAAGAACATTTTATTTTACAGGACAAACTGCAATGTAAAACTGACACATTAGTTCCTGGGTCCTATAACATTTCAAAGCTGCTTTTTATATCCAAAGATGTGAGGATGTATCTCTGATGAAATGACGCTTTTGAATGCTGAGCAGGGAAAAGTTTTATCAACTTGGTTCACTGATATTTGTTCATCAGTTCTATATATTAGAGTGAAATTCACGGTGCCTGCACAAATTCTGTGCATGCAGAGAAAAGATCAAGCCTGAAGGTCCAGGAGGGGAGCTGGTTCAATTACGTGTTTATAGTCTATAGAGATTTTGATTCTACCTCGATAATGCCACCAAAAACACTCCATAAAATGGCAGCATGGTTGTAACACACTCAGTATATTCTATTTCTGTAATGTAGAAATTCTGACATTTCAGCTGAGACTTGTATGCTATAATAATGTTGTTATTGGGTTTTTTCACCCAACAGATGCAGAAATATTATCAGGAGGTTACCTCTGAATTACTTTCAGTTGTGTATTCTGACTCCAACAGACTCACTCTTACTTCCTTCCTTGCATTAAGGTGCTCGAAAAACAATAGAAAGGGTGAATTGACTTTTCCTGTGTCTATCCAGAAAACCAGGGTTTGGTGGCTTAATTTTAGCTCAACAAGCCCTTTTTCAAGCATTGAAACTGGAAATGAGAAAGTATGAGCTCCAGTCGGTGCAAACCCAGGTATACAGCTCTTATCAGGTGAGGGAAAGAACAGACGGCACATTCCAGAGAAGCTTGCCTCACTGGAAATGGGATTGATGGTGGTTTTGATGACTAGGTAGAGAAAAAAAAAAATCTCACTGAACAGAAAGTACTTTCCCATGGAAAGCTGGAATAGTACTATTTTGAGTAATGCCCTATTTAAACACAGGGACACCCTCCCTCTGTCACTCAGGCAAACGTGATTTGCATGTTTGGTGGCTTGTCATTGAGGCTCAGGCTCCAGCAACACCTTGTAAAAGATGATTCAGAGATTATCATATTGGCGCAGTTTCCCCATTACCGACAGGGAAGGCTTCCATGGGCCTCAGGATTACAGCCACCACGAGAGAGCGTGACCAGCAAACCAAAGAGATCCCATAAGCTATTGATGTCATTCCTCTTGGAGTGTGCAGCATAACTCAGGCTGCTGGGATTCCTCTGCTTGTGCTCATGGGATGCTTTCCTTTCCTTATGAGGAAAACAAGTTTCCTCTGCAGCAGGACAGGTTTTAGGCTTTTCTATCAAAAGAAGACAGTGAAACTGCTGAAGCTCCAGAATAGAGGCCCACAAGAAGAAAGTAATTTTTTTACTATTAATTCACTTGCTAAATGAGATGAGGCAGTGAAGCAACAAGTGCCAGAAAAGAAAATCTGCTTGAAAGAGTCCAGTGTAGAGCCACAATAAAATGATTAGAGAAGTGGAACATCTTCCTTATGAGGAAAGGCTGAGGAAGCTGGGGCTCTTTAGTTTGGAGAGGATGAGCCTAAGAGGTGACCTTGGACCATTTTTCCCATTGTATATATATCACTTACCAAATCACACAATTTTATTAAAAGTCCCCAGGAAGCAGATTGAATTTTTTAATGTAATTTAGTCCTCTGATAGAATAAAGAGCACATAAATGTGAATGTCATGCACAAGAAAGACTTCTAGCACATTGTGGGAGAGCAAGACAAAGAGCCCTTGCTTGAATCACGAAACCAGGTGTAATTTTTTCCTAGCGTTGTGTTATGCAAATAGTAGCAGGGTGTTCTGCAGCCTTCCAGGAACAAAATATAAGGCTGTGAAACCTAAAAGAGTATCTCCTTAATGCAAACTTCACACTCTGTTCAGGTGCCAGTCAGCTATTTTATTGCCATCAGCATCTGATCATGTCCTTTTTTTTTTCCTGATCCTGCTTCCTCCTGACCATCACATCCAAGACTTCCTCTGTAAGTGTGAAGGGTGGAAACACATCAGAGAAAGTGTTGCAGTGATGTATTTAGCTTTCTAAAGCCACAAGATTTTGGCATGACTGTAGCTGGCAGTCCACAGAAATCTTGTTGCTTTTTTTTGTTACGTTAGATGTTACCTTAGAAAATTTATTTTTTGAGTACCTTCCTCATACAAAACTACCTGTCTTAACTATCATTTTAACCCAGTTGGTAATAATTTGGTCAGTTGATTACATTACAAACTGACTTAATGTATTATTAAAATCCAGACACCACAATGAGGTAAGTCTTTTGCTTGGAATTTAGAAGTAAGCCTGCTGACATATCATTCAGTGGCTTCTCCTGCAGGATTGTTTTTGAATCCTTAAGGCAGAAGAGAAACTCCCACTGACTTCCCCTAGAGCAGAAGTGGACCCGAGAAGGGCACTAATCTCCCTTATCAGAGTACTACAGGAATGCTGTCAATTAATGACAATCGTATCAAATGCTTGGCTGCAGACAATGTGCAGGGCATGCTTTTCACTGACTGATTTACAGTCGGTGGGAGGAGGTTAGAGCAGAAGTGTAAGAACAAATCAAAGTTAAACATGGACATGGAAATTTATCTGTTTTCAAGACTGCCAATTCTGTGTGCACTGGGCATGAACTAGGACTGGGGTGACGAAATGACATCAGATCAGTGTTTGCTACTGGCAGTGGCAGAGCCTAGATAAACAAAAGAATCATGCCTCACAACACAGTATCCTATTAGTTTAAATTACATGCATCCTACAAGAGCTAGTATCTAAAATAAAGCAAATGTTAATTCCTTGCAGAGATAAAATGATCAGAACTCAGCTCCAAATGGAAAGCAAGGAACATGACATACTGCCAACCAGCACTTGGCAAAACAACTTCTAATATAATATGGAAATACTGTTGCATGCCACTAACAAATATTGCCTGCCAAAAATATTGACAATCCTAACAGTGTTACTGCTACCTCTCTGATTCACTTTATGGAGTGGTCTCCAAATAGTCAATGATTTCAATGAATAAGTATGAAAAAAGGGGGAAAAAAACCATCAAAAATCTGCTACCAAGGTTTTGTGCTTAAATGCAGTAAAGCATAGAGCCACACTAAAAACAAATATCAGCTGGTACTTGACCTGTAATTCTCTCTCTGCACATATAACTGAGCCAATAGAGTTTGTTGGCATTCATTTTAAATTCTCTACTTTCACCATGCAGGACAAGAGTTGTGTTAATTTACTTTTCATTTGCTATCATTAATTCAATGCATAGACCAGAAAACTGAGGATTCCTTTTACTCAAGGAATGTGTGAATAGCACAGGTTGGATGCATAAATACAGAGGGCAAAGTTAACACAGCTTTAGTGAAGTCATGTATTGATCTGTCTCTGAGGGGCTCAACAGGAGGTTTGCTGACACAGGAGGCCCAGCCTGATATGGGCCAATTCAGTATCAAGAGCCTGTTTTGCCAAGGTCACTCCCCAGATGTTCTAGAAGAACTAGATTTGCCAGGAGATAAGGAAAAAAAGGTTCTTGCGTGGATAGATCATTGCTACAACTAAAAGAAAAAAAAGTAATTTTTCTCACTGGGGAGGAGACACCAGTGAAGTGCCAGAGGACTTTGTGGTGGGTCTGAAAGTGTTGGACATACTCAGTAAGGCTGGTGGGATGGGCTCACCCACAACAATCCCTAACCAACAACATATAAAAATAACAAATGATAACTTGAACTCAGCGAGGCTGGAAAGCTACATTTTTGTAATTAACCTCCTACAAAAAGGATTTTAAAGAGGGAGTGGGAGGCATATTTTAGAGAGTACAAAGACAAAAAAGAAGAGCACATGGAGCAGAGAGGATACAGAGTTACAGCGATCGCTTGCAGCCTGCAACACTTAGAGAGAACTCTTAATTAGATGAAAATCTGAGTAACTTTATCTCCTTGAGCCCTGTGGCAAAGAACACCTGGAACTCCAGCTTAAAATTCTTTAGCCCAAATTCACCACGAAGTCAGCTCAATGCATGACAGATGGAAGAATTTGGGGATGATAATTTAGCTTTCACCGTGGTGTTCTACAGACAGAGGTACCAAACAGCCCCCAATTTACCAGCAATTAGTCTGTATCATGGATTCAGAGAATGGTTTGGGTTGGATGGGACCTTAAAGATCATCTGCACCCACGGTAACGGATGAAAGCTTTGCTAAAACAGCAAATTCAAGGCTCTTACTCTTGTACCCACCGGGGCTGCGCTGAGTAGAAATGCTAGTTAGTTATTTCCCAGGTTAACAGTCTATTTTAGATTATATTTAGGCAGCTCCAGGGCACCACAAGTTTAAGCAAGAATTCTGTGACTTTCAGACTGGGTACCAGCACCAAAACCAAGCAGAGGTCCCACATCTCCAAAGAGCAGGTGAAGGGGCAGACAGTTAAAAACTCAAGCTTGCAGTGAACTTCATTTGGATGTGTGGATCTGTGACACAATTCTTAAAAGACATGATCTACTAAGCCATATAAATCCCCTTCAGGAAGGCATTTTTTTATTTCATTTGATCAAAAAGGTCTTGCAAACTCAATGCTTTTTTCCTTAACTCACTGTTTTTGTCAAAGGTTTGGGCTGGTCACAATGCTGAGTTTTCTTCTTTCCTCTCTATTAAATATGCATGAGCACTTCAAAGACTAATGCTTTACTGCCTACTTACTGTTACAGGGAAGTTTGTTAGTGGCCCTAGGGAATGTCCTCAGCTTTTCTGCACCAATAAAGTCAATCAACTGCTACCTATAAGGTAAGTCTAGAAAGCTAAAGCAGCTCACTTCATTTGCAAGTCTAACTTCCAAAACTGTCACATGTGGAAATGCTTACAAACAAAGATGTTAAGTACAGCAACCTGTGGAAAGGAATGTGACTTCTGGAAGCTGCTAAAAGGCCTTAAGGACCTCCTTGTAAAGCTTTAAGACATCAACTCTGACTCTCAGTCTTGTGTACACAGGAAGTGATACTGGTTTAAATAACATTAGCATTTCAAACCAATGTAAACCAGAACAAAACCAAAATACAACAAATCATACTGGAATCATACTGATTCTTCTTTTGCTTTATTCACTGGGCAAAAAGCAAAAGGAAAATTGAGGAATAACCTTGAGCTGAACTCAAGAAAAAAAATAATCTCTGTACACACACAAGACCTGCTGTTGCAAATTTATTTTATATCCTACAGCTGTAGGAAAAAATCAGAGGACCCAATTAGACTTTGGTTGATACAAAACTCAAAGACAGAAGTCTGACAGGTACAAAAATCTTCAACAGTGCAGAACTCATGCAAGAATCTCTGCTCTGCACTTGACTCTTCATACAATCACACCAATTAAGTATCTTTTGTACAGTTCTGTTAAAATGCCTTTGATAATAACCATCCTATCCTGACTCAACTGGCTGTACATGGTTACTTAATACTCTTGGGCATATGACTTCTTGCAGTAAGTAGAGAGTGTGAAACAATGCTGCTATTTGGAATTATTTAATTTTCACATTTTAAGACCACTCCTGAGAGAAAAAAAAAAATCTACAACCCTTCTTATTTTTTTTTTCTGCCTAAATATTTAGGAGAAATTTAGATAACATCCCTGTATTCCTGCCCTTTACTGTGAAGAATGGAAAAATATATATGAATTCATGTATTGAAGGTTGAAGTTGATGATCTTGTAGGTCTTTTCCAACCTTAATGATTCTGTGATAGAAAAACATAACATTTATATATATATATAGTATGACTTATACATTCTATATGTATTATATACATAATGTTTAACTGATTTTATGGGAGCTGACAAAATTTAATTAAAAGCTATTCTTGTGGTGGTGAGAGTGGGATGGTTTGAACAGATTGGCCAGGAGGATGTGTGTTGCCAGCACCAGGAAGGTGGATGTAAGTTAATGTCAAACTGAGCCACACAGTATTAAGGCAGGGCAGACCTCCAAGCAGATGTGCAATTCCTCATGGTGGACAACTGAAGGAAATTAAGAGATGAGATGAGGTAAGAAGGCTAATATGAGGAAATCACAAGGAAACAGTCATTGCTGTTCTTCAAATGCTCTGAAGGAATTAGAGCTTTATCGAGACTACAGTCTGAAGAAGATGAGCTGCAGACCTTCCCCCTACCCACACCACAGCATCTCCTTTTCTCCCACATATGAACATCTGCTTGCTGAAGTCAGAAATGGAGGATTCTCATTGACTGCCACTGACACACCCTGGACTGCCATTAACATTTATAAATACATAAGGGGTGAGTGCCAGGAGGCTGGAGCCAGCCTCTTTTTGGTGACGCCCAGTGACAGGATAAAGGGCAGTGGGTGGAAGTTGAGACATAGGAGGTTCCATGTGAATCTGAGGAAGAATTTCTTTCCCTGTGAGGGTGACAGAGCACTGGAACAGGCTGCCCAGGGAGGTTGTGGAGTCTCCCTCTCTGGAGATATTCAAGAACCATCTGGACATGTTCCAGTGTGATCTGCTCTGGCAGGGGGGCTGGACCAGATGATCATTCGAGGCCCCTTTCAACCCCATACATTCTGTGAGCCTATGACTCTATGACTGTCACAAGACAAATCACTTGTGTTGTTTACTCTAGTTCTGGCCACCAAGGCAAACTGGCATGTCTGAAAGTGTCTTGGTGAAAAGGCAAGGTTAGAGGTATCCACATTTAACTGATGTTATGCTTGCAGCATGATGAAATAAAAACATTGCCACCTGTTGCACTTATTTCAGTGGGAGTATCTATTTTCAATTACAGCATTTACTATCCACCCTGGAGGATGGCAAATAACACCATGGTAACATAAACACAGTCGTGGCTGCTTGAGAAAGTTAAATTATAAATAGCAATGTATAGCCCAGGAGGTCCTGGAAATAAACTAACTAATCCATAGGCATTTGTTACTATGACATAACATGTCCACTGAAATCTTGTTTGACTTACCTCAGACCCACTCAAATAGAATCAGAAGTTCAGCATCACTTGATGCTAAGTGAGTTCATCTTCAGACATGAAAAAAGGTAGAAATTGTGGCCAAAAGTAAGTTGCAGCAAAAGAGTGGAAAACGAATAAATAAAATCCCCACAGTGGGCTTTATTTCGAGTCCATTGAGGTTAAAGGGGGAAAATCCCCAAACCAGCCTATCCCAAATGCATGCCAAAGTCCCCTATTTAATATATGGAAATGTTTTTACATTGAATCACCCCTAGGGGTAAAAAAAGAAAAAGTGAAAAAGAAAAGGGCAAAACAAAGCCTAAAACTTGGTCTTAACCGAGCAGAAAACAGTTTGGAAATGCAAATAAACTTTGCAACTCTCCAAGACCTTTGAGTGCTGTCAGAAATCTCTCTTCAACTTCAGCCTGAGTGCAAAGATCCATGGTAACTGAGGGAATGCTGAGCCTCAGGCCTGAGCTCAGTACTCAGAAGAGAACTGAATTATCAATTGTTTTAGGCTGCTGTACAGTTCCTTTTGCTCTGCAAGACAGAGGCAGAACAAGAGCCTGCTGCTCTTGCTCTGAGTAGTAGCTTTTTGCCAGCTGGCCAAATGCCTGCTGTGGTTGGTTAGGAGCTTTCCTTATTTGGGAGTATGACCAAGGACTCAAAAATGGGAAAAAGAAAAGAATTTCCACAAAGTTAGGACTAATAATTGAGAGCAAAGAGGTTACTGCCAGGTTTTGCAGTGTGAGGGCAGCAATTACTTAATTCTATGTAGGCTCAAAGACATTATCATGAGTTTGACACAAATCTGAGGCCTTCATCAAACCATATGAAAAGGTCCTTTAGGTTTAGAGATGTCAGCTAAGGATTTCCAGATATCAGTTTGGTTTCTTTCTTGTTAAGAACAATAGGTCTGAGAATTTTTCATTCTCTTGCAGTTTACAGCTGATGGCTGAAGTCTACTTTTGATTCAAGCAATTGAAATCTGGAATGGATCTACTGAGGTGAAGGGAATTATTTCCCATTTGCACCATGCAAGTAAAATGGAATTCAAATTCCCAACATTTCTCTTCTAAAAATATGTTGTTTTGTCAGACATATTTGGTGAAATCTTGGCCCCTCTGACATCAGTGACAGAACTCATTGTTATTTCTATGGGCTAAATTCCAATGAAGGATTTTGCCTTTCCACAAGGTGAAGCAAAAAGAAAAACTGATCCACCAGAATAAGATGTAAGTAATTTTTATATCCAGCCTCTGTGATAAAAGAAGCAGCCAGGTTACTTAAGACTGTAATCATGGATACATTTCTTAGGTTTATTTTGGCTTCAAGTCACAGCACGATTAATTTATTTAATCAAAATACTACTTACAGGTCAGATAATTTGCACTTTCAAAAGAAACCCTAACAAAATCAGATAAATAGCTGGATAAACGTGTCAAGCAGCTTTCAGAAAATAACATTTACACACTAGGACCCACTATTCATTGAGTCTAACAAGTGAGACTACTTAAAAATCCCATCTATACAACCAGGAGAAATAATAGCTTGGCACGTGTAAGAACTTAGAGCTTATCAATTAAATGCTTGCCTTTACCTTTATTTTGTTCACAGTGGACCTCAGTATGGAGCAGGTCCAGAGGAGGGCCAAAACGATGCTCAGAGGGCAGCAGCAGCTCTCCTATGAGGACAGGCTGAGAGAGTTGGGGCTCTGCAGCCTGGAGAAAAGAAGGCTTCCAGGAGACTTTATAGTAGCCTTCCAGATTCTGAAGGGGGCTACAGGAAGGCTGGGGAGGGATTATTTACAAGGTCTTGCAATGACAGGNTTTTTTTTTTTAATAACTTTTATATGAATGAGAGCAAAAAGCTACAAATCTAATCAACAATTAGTTGTGTTTCTGTCTGTCATCAGGGAGTGATTGTTAATCAAGAAATTGAGCAGCAGTGTGTGTTAGACTGGAGTGTCATTACCACAGAGTCATTTTGCCATGCGTTGTAATAATATTTTTACTTAAAAACCCACCCCATGCATAGTCAGTAATTGGGCAACACATTAAACCTAGGGTGACATTTAGTGTGATGAAACAGAAAAATAAGGCACACTCTGCATGCTCACAGAAAACAATTCCCACAGAGGCTAAGTATTCCTGAATCACTTAGGCAAGACTAATCTAAGAACAGCCACATAAAAACTCCTAAGCAGAGATCAGAGTTTTTCTGGAGAGCATATGAACAGGGCTTTTATTAAAGCCACTCCACCAACAGTTCTGCATGTGACTACTTGTTCTTTAAGTATCTACACAAGTTGTGTCTGCACAAGCTAGGAGGGAGGATTGTAAAATCAGCTTTAGAAATGTCAAAGTAGAAAGCTATGAGAACCCCAAACTGCTTCAACATTTTCTGACCACAAGCAGGAAAGAGACAGAAGTAACATTTCATTTTTTTTTCCCCAGGCAAAGTCATAAAAAAGATCATGGTAGGGGGAGTTGGAACTAGATGATCCTTGGCATCCCTTCCAACCCTGACAATTCTGTGATGCCATAATTTCTACAATTTAGCACTTTGAATTATACTTTATAAAAACAATTTCATGAAGTATTTTAATACCTATGCAAGGATTCAAAATTGGCTGATAACTTACAACCAAAACTGGGACCTGCTCTACATGGGGTTTGGACTTGATGATCTTTTGAGGTCTCTTCTAACATTCTGCAAGTCTGTGAATTGAGGAGGAGAAAAAACAAGACTAAGGCTAGACTGAAAGTATTATATATAAACACAGGTTAAGTTTCAGTTGAGTTTCCTCCACCTACAGACTGTAAACCCATCTGTTAGCTCAATTTGAAATCTAAATTACATTTTCTTCAGTCAGTTTTAAACGCTGGGGAACACCTTTCTCCTTCTTTTCTACAGACAGACAGACACTGGTAATGTCAGTTAAATCCAGGCACAAAAGGACAACACACAGTTATTCAGGCTGCACCAGAGGTTATCACAGCAAATTTGCATGAAAGGTGACAATTTGCTTTACTTTGGTATTGAGTCTGACAAAAATATATTGCTGGTCATGGTAGATGCTCTATGAAACAAAGATGATAAGAATAAAACATAAAGAAAATTCTACTTTTAAAACCAAGCCATTTTAAATGACCAATAAGTTTTCTGTGAGCGAGGATACAAAGATGTATTCCTCACCCACAAATGAGTGGGTTTCAATGGTCTCAGTGTGTATCATCTATCTCCATCCTTATCTATTCACTGGTTGCCTGTGTGCTAGGGTAGACACACAAGATGGAAAGCCTGCATGTGTTCCTGCATGCACAACTGACTCGGTTCTCTAAGGACAGCCTGAGGAACATATCTGTCAGCTCACAAGTCACAAAGAGGAATATCATGAATGAATCATTGTTCTATACTCTGGGTTTTCCATTACCTGACTAGGCAGCCTTTTGTACCAAAGAACACAATCTCTAAGAGTTTTTAACAACGCAAATGCCTATCAGGCTAAACTGAATACTGAATTTTCACTCTTTCTTAGTTATTACAGAAATATTTCTCTTGCTGTGATCTGAAGGGCTTTATATGCTTTAAGGGATACATTTTTTAACATGCAGTCAGGAAAAAAAACACATGAAAATTGGTATCATTATATTATATCTAACCTTACCATTAGACAGATGAGGAAATTAAGCAGAATGGACTAAAGAAAAAAAATGTATTTACCACAGCAGGGTTATCAAACTTCAAGGGCATCTCCATTCACTACCAGGTACACAAACAAAAGTGGCTGCAATTTCCAAAGTACTGATCATTTAGCATTCACATCAACTCTTACAAGAACTTCATCCTCTCAGCAACTCGAGTGAAAAAAAAAGAAAGTACTGCGTTTTAAAAGTCAGCATTGACATTCTGTGTCTTTCTTTTCCTGTTCTTTTGTTTCTGAACCTACATTACCCTTCAAAGACAAACACACCATAGAGTTCTTGACGGCAGCAAAGCCCTGTAGAGTGTTTTAGCTCAAAAATGTCCTAAAACCCTGACAAGCTGCATTTCCTTTCATGGGAAATGCAAAACTGGGTCCTGTATTTTCCCAAGAAAGCCTTCAAATCAAATGTGTAGTATTATTTGCTATATATATACCTTGAAGAAAATAAGTGTTGACAGGGAAAGACAGCAAGAGAGATGAAGAGAGGCATATGTCAGAGTCTGGAGTTCCTTGGGTAATATCTAATCCTTTCCACTGACAGATTTTTTTAATGATTTACACTGAAACTTTACGAACAAAGGTTGTCTTGTTTCTTTCTCAGAGTTGCATTGAAATGTGCAAACAGGAGTAAAGGATAAAATTGGGTATTTTTAGCCTTCTATTTGCAGTGGAGTTGAATAAAGATTTGACATCTGCTCTGCACTGCTTTGCTTTTATAGCTCTCCAAGTGACTATAACTAGTACAGGAAGGTCAGGCTAAAGCAAGGTATTTATTTTCTTCCCATGGTAAAACACAAGCTCTCACTTTCATCTGTTCATCCTTATACTTGGACAGTGCACCAAAAAAATTAAATAGCTGTTCTTCTTTGGGACTAAAAGTTAACTTCTGCTCACTTATTTAACTGTTCTATCATTAAAAAGATTATTCCCAGTCCATAAGTTTTAAGGTCAGTTTAAGGTCACACTGCACGCAGCAAAGGCCTTGTGATGTGAGTAGACATGACCGCCCACAAAAGACCGTATCAGGGCTGTTTGCTAACAAGAGTCTTACACAACTATTTCACTTAAGGAGGAAAGAGATATTTATAATGGTGCAAGGAGCTTTTCTAGATCAATAATTAACTCTAAACACTCCTCAGATGAACATATCAGTGCCTCCACTGCGTTATTTGCAAAGAGGAGAAGGTAAAGCTGGTGATGTTCTGGTGAGGCATAGCCAGAAAGAATGATTAACTAGAGTATAAAAAGTTCCTTACTTCTCCTAGCACTTTAGTATCTTGTAAAGGAATCAGTGAAGTTCATAGATACATTAGAGCTGTTGATAGCTTAAATTTAAGTTGCACAACAAGCCTTCACTCAGCTCAAAACTGCCAGATAAACTTCTTCTGCAGAGCTCATGGTCACGACACTGTCCAACTATTATTTTATTTAAAAGTAATTAAATTGAATTAAATTTGAAGAGCTGACTTCACCTTCTGTTTGCTTATAGTCCTCTTACTTGCAGCCAACATAATGCTACCTCGACTCTTACATATATCCTTAAAATTAAGTTCTGTGGTTACAGCTGGGAAGTTAAAAAGCTTGCATAGCTGGCCATTATTTAATCCACCTGCATCAGCTGCAGGATGGGTATAGGCAGTTTATCCTGCAACTGGAGCTTAGAGAAAATGTATTTTACACTTGATATCCTACTGAAGGCTTTTCTCCTCTACATACATATAGTTATGTCTAAACATCATAACACCTGCTAACTCTCAGGGCATAAACCCACTTTCTCCAGTGCCTTCATCAAGATTTAAATCTGTCTTAATAAAACATGTTCCAACAAGTACACTTCATACACAAAACAGCAGAGTATGAATCTTTTGAAGAAGAAATGTACACAAGACTCTGAGAATAAAAATCTTGTTTACACATATGTTGTTGAAATAATTTTTATGTAAATAATCCACACAGAGAATTTATGTTTGCAACAGGAGCTCAATGCTGAGTATTTTATAAAGGAGCAAGCACACCACCTCTGAAACGAGAACATGAACAGATTGGAAGGGTTTCTGGGGTTTTTTGGGGGGGTTGAAAAATGATGATCTACATTTCTGGACATTTTGCAGGTCTCTGCTTGTTTGTATTCATGACAATACAGCTGTGCCTACACACCTCATGCAGGCAATGCTCCCCACAGATCAAACGAAGTTTTTATTTAAAGCACACAACAGAAGCAGTTCCACCAACTTCAGCAGAAAAAAGGAAAGAAAAACCCATTAGGTCTTTAGGTACTGGCCATACAGGTATAGTTCAGAAATAACAGAAAAGGTAATAGGTCATCCTCGTTTCCAGAGAAGAAACTCTATGATAACTACAGTGTTTTACTGGTGCTCAGCTTTTGAATGCATGCAACTTGGCTTCACATCTGTGTTAGCATTTTACAGCAAGAACAACTCGATTTTCAACAGGAACCAGCAAAAATGTTTATCCACCTATTCCCCTAAAGTGTAATCACTTTCCACACAAACTATAAACTTCACCGTACTTTGCCTCTTGCAGAACAGAAGTTGTAACAGTAACACGCTGACCTGACAGGTTTGTTTTACATTTGCAGATAAAGGCATTTCAAAAGTGCAACCCCATGTAATCCTGCCTGTGAAGAACTGTGGAATGACAATTTACAATGAGACCCAAATCTGAGACATTTTTAGCACCTCTGCTCTTTTCAATTCCTTGGTGTTCTTTTGACTTGCTTAGGAATGTATTTTTTTAACCGATGATATTAAAAAACCCACAATGCAACCTATTATAGTATTCCCTCGTGACTTGGTAGTTAAATAATGGTTGGACTCAATGATCTTAGAGGTCTTTTCCAACCAAAACGATTCTGTGATAGTCTCTAATAAGCTATTTGTAAGAATGAACTGACACAAGAAAATGCAAAGAGAAAAATAACCAAGGGGCAGGCTCCTTTATTAGCTGCAGCTGGGATGAGGATTGGTAACAGATCCTAGGCAATTACTGCAACACATGGAACTTGCTTCATACATTAATGAGAAGAAATGCCTTTTTCTCGTTTATAAGGTCTAGATGTTAACAAGAGGATTGAAATTCCGTGCGTGCTTCCCAAAAGTATCATAAATGAGGTGAAGAATGACTTCTAATTGGCAACTAGAATGGCTTCCTCAACCACCAGCTACACTCTGACCTAATTTGCAAAGTTTTGACATTAGTTGCTGTTACTTTGCTTAGAAGTTAACATGCTGTGTCCTTCCTCAAATTAGTTTAAAGGTGATCCGGATGCCTGCAATGATGTAAGAGAATCCCTGCATGCTGGGGGTTGGAAAGGACCTCTCCTGAGATGATGTAGTCCAACTGCCCTGCAAAAGCAGAGTCACCCAGAGCATATTGCCCAGGATCACAATGTCCAGACAGGTTTGAAATCTCTCCAGAGGAGGAGACCCCACAGCCTCTCTAGATAGCCTGCTCCAGTGCTCCTGAACCCTCAGAGCAAAGAAGTTTGTCTTTATGTTTAGATGGAGCTTCCTGGGTTCTAGTTTCTGCCCATTCTGCCTGTCCTATCACTGGGCACTCACCAGTGATATATATGTAACAGTCCTAAATAACTGTCAATGAAAATTCATTTAATAAGTTAGCCTCAGCCTTGAGTAAGAAATGTAGTGTGGTGCCACAGCATCTCAGCAAGCACCCTTGGAACAACCTGCCTTTCCTGGTGCTTGTGGCTAAGGAAAAAAGATGCACCTTTGATTCCTATATTATAGCCCAAAACACAAAGGAACAGTTAACTTTGGAGCAGTCAACATTTCTCTGGAAATATTTTTTTCTTGTGAGAAAACATTTGGCCTCCAAGCTGACAGGTATACAAACAAAACTCCCATAAACATCTGGGTACCTTATCTCACAAGGGAATCAATGAAAGAATGCCTCCAGAGCAGGACCTGCGGTAGCTAACAAAAGCCAGCTACAAGGAATCTCACTACCCACAGTGCCAGAAACTCTTCATCCCTGGAGATGAGACAGCACTGCTGCTATGAGGACATTTATCAGTTTTTTACTCTCCTCTAGACATCAATTTAGGTCCTAATGGTCAGCCAGTGTACTACTAATTGCTATACTGCACTGTGCTTATTCATCTACATGGAGAAGTAATGAGCTGTAGTTACCAGACTGGACATTATGCAACATTTTAACACAGTTTTTCACAGGACACACAAAACCTGACTGCAGAATACCAGGTACAGGTGCTAGGCTGACACAGTAAACCTCCATTTTGCCTCCTCTGCCTGGTTATTTTCACAGGAATGATGTGGAAAGCCACTCTGGTTTTGGTGACAACACAACACCACAAATCAAAGCTGGAATTCTCTCATTCCTGTCATGAGACTTCTAGGTATGGGTGGCTGCTAAGTCACTGCTATAAAAGCAAAGTGCTCAAGGAAATGCATTTGAATGTCTGTATAAAGTGCACAGGCCAAAAGCCAGGACTTCCAAACAGGAGAAAAAGTGAATTGTAAAGTCTGAGTAAGAACTGTGCAAAGTGTGGGACTTTAGTACATAAATACTGTAACAAAAATAACTGCTAGTTTAATGATTTTGTCCTAGTTACTTTAATAATTAAATTCATGCTAAATATCAGACATGTTCTAGATCCCTCATTAAGGCATTTCAGATGCATTTAATCTTGGATTAAATCAGGGATTATTCAACATAAAAGAAACTACAAGACCCATGAATATCTTTACTAATTCTGTTAACAGTCTAGAGAACAAGACTTCCAACATTGTCTTCTGCCTCATCATACATCAACCATTCCTGTTTGGGGAGATTTTTGAACTTTCCTATATCTGGAAATCTTGTTTAAGAATGATTTTTCAACATTAATTAGATTTGGTCCCTTCTGATGACATAATGAACTACTATTAACTAAGTGTGGTAGTCTGAGGACATCAGGAACTGGGCGTGGATAAAATGTTGTCTACATTTGGATAACACAATCAAATAACTATGTATTAAAAGAGTAATGCCATCCAACATCACAGCACACTATATAACTTGGCTGAAAAAATGCTAGAATCACACCTGTGCCTATTTACCTCCATGCATGTGGTGAGTTTCGGTCCTGTTCCCAGCAGGAACTTCCTGAGCAGCAGTCAAATATGAAGACCCAGACAAAATGGCCATTGAAATGACAACTTTATCATACTACTGAGGACTCCTTTACACATACCTTAAAAAGCAACGTAACATTGTGCACAAAATCCCTCACCTGGATAGATTTATAGTGTGACAAGTAGGACTAAGGAACTGATTTGTCACCCTGTACTGAGCACTGGTGAGTACTGAGTTCAGTTTTGGGACCCTCACTACAAGAAGGACATTGAGGTGTTGAAGCAGGTTCAGAGAAGGGCAATAAAGCTGGTGAAGGGTCTGGAGAATAGGGCTGGAGAGGAGCAGCTGAGGAAACTGAGGTAGTTTAACCTGGAGACAAGGAGGCCAAGGAGAGACCTCATTGCTCTCTAAAACTACCTGAAAGGAGGTTGGATCAAGGTCGGGGTCAGTCTCTTCTCCCTAGTAACAAGTGAGATGACAAGAGCAAATGGCCTCAAGTTACACCAGGGGAGGTTTAAGTTGGACATTAGAAAAAACGTCTCCACTGAAAGGGTTCTCAAACACTAGAACAGGCTGCCTAAGGAGGTGGTTGAATCCCCATCCCTGGAGGTGTTTAAAAGACACAGAGGTGTGATGCCGAGGGACGTGGTTTAGCACCAGACTTGGCAGAGTTAGAGAGTGGTTGGACTCAAATGGTCTTAGAGGGCTTTTCCATCCGGAACGAGTCTACAATGCTATGATGTAAGCCAAAAAGGTGTAAATTAATTTGCTAAGTGACTGTATCTTGTTATAAGCCAGGGGGAGAGGAGCGGAAGAGGGGAACACTCAGCATCCAGAACTACTCCTCCCGGCCCCGACCCTCGGACCCGCTGACGGTGGCAGGCGCGGGAGGGGCGGCAGGCAGTGCGCCCCCTAGCAGCGCCCGGGAGTTCGGCAGGGAGGGCTCCCCCTGGCGGCGCCCGATGGAAAGAGAAACTTTACGCCCATCCCGGCACAAGATGCGCGGTGCGGACTCGGTGAGGCCGGGCTGGCCTAAGGATGTGCGGTGAGGAGCAGGGCTTGTTGCCTCTTGGTGCCCATGCATATGACATATTTGCTAAATAAAACATCTTTTTTTTTCCCCTATACGTGCAGAACCAGAACACAGCAGCTCACTGACAGATGCCACCAGGCCTCTCAGTACCTATTGCACCTAGAAGCCACCACAGTTTATGTTCACAAAGTAGCTATTTGGCACGTGTAGGCATTACTACCTCACTTAAAATAACGAGCAGGCAGGATGTTTACAGGTAAATAAAGCCACAATGTCCCTAACAGACTTTAGAAGAACATCGACCACAAGCAGTTTGACTGTCAAGCATTTCTCTTAACGACCCAGAAGTTTCACTACTAAATTACCACCTACCCACCCTACCTGAGCCAGAGCTTCGGGCCACCTCTGTGTCCGAGGGGATTTTAAGCAAAGGTGAAGCTATGTTTAGAAGCTGGGTTGTGGACAAACGATTTAAGAGATGTCAGCACAAAATGCAGATAGGTGTTAAGATTCTTCTTAAAAGTCTGGTTGGGAAACCTTTATAACGGATACTTGGCTCGCCCAATGCTTTTCATACACTGGAGTTACTTTAATTCCTGCAAGATTCCCTTATTTTCCAATAAAAACATTCCTTTCCAACCAAACATCTCCTACCAAGTTCATTATGCGAAGGAAAAAAAAAAAACAAAACCAAAAACCAACTCAACCTCAACTCACTTCGGAAGAGGAACAAACCCCCGGTAGGTAACCAGCTCGGGCACCGGCCGCTTACCTCTTCAACTGTCAAAGGCATACAGATCCGGTACTCCTTCATGAGCATATTCCTGCTGCCTCGGTGCGGACCGGCAAACTGGGAGAAAAGTGGTTATTTCTGCACGGTGATCACAACGAAAAACAATCACAGGAAAAAAATAATCAAGCCTCTTGCTCTGCTTGTGTCCACCCGAGTAAGGCGACCATCCAGCAAGGCTAACCCAGCAAGAAGAAAAACCACAACTGCTCCCTTCTTCCAGCTCTTCCTCCTTCAGATAGACGCTCGCACCGAGAGACGCTACCGAGCCTCAAAACCCAGACGCGATCGCGACAGCTCTGTCGGAAGGGTACAGAAACGGCAGAGCTCTGGTGGCTGGAATCAAGACATGCCTGAGGCGGCCAAAAGCACAACCGAGCCCGAGCTGTGGCTTCGGCGGCGGCCGGCAGGAAAGGGGAGATGCTGCTTCCCGAGACAAAGCCTTTTTAGAACGTTTCCTTCCCCGGCTGCCAAACGCGGCTCCCACCTCCCCACCGCAACGCGGGTGCAGGCGCCGCGGCTCCCGCTGCGCTCGGGAAGGGGGGGTGCAGAGGCGGGGGGGTGCGGGGCGGCGATCCGGCGGCCGCGGGTTTCCCGCTGTAGCCCCGGGCGAGTTGTGGCCGCGAGCGCGGAGCGGCTGCAGCAGCCCCGGCGGGGACGCGGCTGACATCAGCGGGGCGGCAGGAAGGGGAGGAGGGGGGACGGGACGGGAGGGGGAAGCAACTACCGCTCCACCGCCACACTCGGAAGGGTTTAACCAGCCCGGCATGGGCACCCCGGGGTCTCCGGGTGTTGCCCGGTGGTGCTTCCCGGTAAGGGGCCGCCTGCAGCAGCGACCCGGGAGAAATCGCGGCTTCAATTAATTCTGCCGCGAAGACGTCTCAATTCTGGGGAAGTTTATTGCCTTACATGTAACAACGCACCCTGAAAAAATATTTACGACGCGAAGTGAGAGAAGAGAGCCCCGAGAGACCGCCGGAGAGCCGGCTCCCCTCTCCTGGCCCGTCTCTCGTTACAAAGGAAAGGACAACGAGCACGGCAGACGGAGCACAGGATGTGACGGCCTCACCCATTTCCCTTTCGGTCAGCCCGGCGTTATCAGCAAGCAGATTTGGAAACACAAATACAACTCTTCCCCCCTCCCCCACCTCCCCCTCAATCAGCTATTTACTTTCAGATGTCACACAGAAAGTTCAGTGAAAAAGTGCCTCGTTCCTAGTTGAACAATTAAGCCAGAAGCTTTGTGGGGGACTTTTTTTTTTTTCCCCTCTAGCCAATTTGTTAGTTGAATCAGTTTCTAATGTACTTTGGGGGTGTGTTTTTCAGAGACATTCACTCATTATTAAGCTCCAACCTTATATGCACAGGAGCAGAGTTCCGAGACCAGATGGGACCCCCAAGGTGTTACATAATCTCAGGTACATCAGAGAACGCTCACGGTGCTGCTTCTCCTCTTCCAAAAGCTATGGAGCTGCATTCAGAGAAGCATCACCACAGGCACTGCACAGCAAGGATAAAAGATCTACCTGTGTTTAAGTGATTTGCAAAACTAAAAGTGATTAAATATCATATTTAGAGACAGTTACAAGACGAATTCAGGTCTACAATAAAATGTGTGTTTCATAACACGACAGAGCAAAAGCCCCTCAGGATTTCATTGGTTCTGAATGTACATTTCAAAGCTATGGATGTAATTTTTAGCCTGGAGAGGACACAGTGCCATCTCCTGGAGCTAAGATCATAACTTTTCCATTCCACTGCAAGAATGTCACAGCATTTCATGCACTCTGCCTCTCCAGTGAAGCGCAGACACCTACACAAAGAAACAGAAATCTGGGAGCTCTGCTAACAGTCTAGAGTTTCAGCTGAGGGATGAGCAATGTGGTTAATGAAACTGCTGTCTCAGACCTGACAACAGCCACTTGAAACTCCAGCTGTAACTCAGCATGTTGGTAGTAGATGTTCCTGAAAGTTCCATGCGAACTACCCAAAACAAGGCAACACCTATGACAGTACCTAGAGATGAGAGGTAATCCAAATTCAGATCTAAAACATCTACTTCAGCGGTAAGTGATTTGCTTATGGTTTCATTAATTTGGAACAATATCTCTGGATTTCTGCTGAAAAGCAGTGTAAAAAAAAAAACAAACTTTACTTCTTTGCACAGGACCTTGATGCTACCCAGCTACAGGCAAACATCAATTTCAATATAACCAGGAGAAAGACTAAACTAGTTCATCACCTATTGTATGCTTTCAAAACAACCCAAACCTGACAGCTTTATTTAAAATAACAAAGCATGCAGTTCTATGGAGAGCAGTGTGTCAAATCCAGAAGCTATGTAAAATGGAAACCACAATTACTTCCCATACCTAGAGCAAAATATTCTTCAGTCACCTCATGCTTATTGCCTCAGGCATAGCTCAGCCTTCTGCTGCTTGCACATACATATAGGGAAAACAATAAACAACCAAAACAGTAACCCAAACAGTATCTTTTACACCTCCTTACTGTGACTACTGTCCCAGGGCACCCTCACCAAATGCTTTTTAAGGGACCTGCTGAGAGAAAACTCTTCAGCTACCCAGGAATTTTCTGGCAAGCATGCCTGTCTCAGTTTTGGTTGTTGTTCTTCCTTTTTAAAAAACGTTAAATTGTCAGAAACTATTACTCTTACCTCTGCAACATGCTCTCCAAAATCAGTTGAAAATATAAGACATTTTCCACTCATCCTTCAGTGTTGACCTGAGGGGGAAAAAAACCCCATATGTTAAATCATGCTGAACATTAACTCCAGATGGATTTATGTCAGCAAAATGTCACTTCATAATAAGAGATGGTAAAAGTCTTTAGGTATTTTACTGAGGGTTTTGAATGTGAATTTAGGGAGGTTTGAGCTACTCAAGAAGTCTACACCTGAGGCAAAAACTGTCTCCTCTTCCAGCTTACCCTTAGAGGGAGACAACAGTTGCCTGAGGCATTAATTTTCTCCCTCTTTCACTCACTGACTGAGCCAAAATGACTGCATATGGGAATATATTCAGTTAGATTAGTATTGTTATTGAATAGAGCAAGGAAACCACGTAAGTCCAATGAGGTGTTAGGGAGCAGCATTTCTTTGGCACAGGACACACGGGGGATTGCCCCATGTAAGTGTCCCAAAGCCAGTGGAATAAAAAAAAAAATGCTTAACCTCACATATTTTTTTCCCCTAATAACCGATTAGCATATTCATATTACTTCATGGAATTTATTAGATATATATCTTAGTTTACATAATAGTTCCATGAAGATTAGATATTCCTAAATGTTCCTCAGTTAGTACAGTACCAGTACTTGACTTCAAACTTCCCTGAAAGCCATCACTCCTTACCCATTAACAGGAAAATTATGCTAACATTACAACCAGCTAAAAGAACGAGATTTTATAACTCACAATACATAGTCAAAGCTCTACAGGTTTGTAAATGGCCGGAGCAAGGACAGAGCAACCCATATACTCTCTGTGACACATGCGTGTATTTAAGGAAGTTAATCACTATCAATAATTAAAGCTAATGGGTAAATTCTGTTACCGGACTTCTCAAAGCAAGTTGGAGTTTAAACATAAAGTGACTCAAAGTGCGTGGTCTGTGCTGTGTTAATTGGCAAGCATGTGTCAGACACCATTGCATAACACGGCAGCACAGCTCTGAATTCACTTAATTAATTACCCCAAATTTACACCAGTGCAGCAGATGCAGTGACTCAGTCTTAATTCTGTAAACAAAAGATTTTAAATGAGTTATCTCAAGTGCCCCTTTGCCACATTAACACGTTGTTACGTGCGCATTATAAAGTAACACAATGCAAAATGTAATTTCAGGGTAACTTTTTTTTTTCCCTCCGGAACTCTTTAACGCTCAATGATCGCTTACAGCATTCACTAATCAGCATTTCCTTCTGAGCTGTTTGCTTGCAAACATGAGCAAGTCGCTGTGAATGTCTTGAGTTTTAGCAGTATCACGACCCGGTACCCCAAGCCAGCCCTGGGCAGCCTGGGTGGTCGCTTCAGTCAGTCTCTCCTAATGCCAAGGGAGGTTTGCAGAGAAAGGTGTGCAGAGAGGTGAGCGCTCCAGCTCGCCATTGGCCTTCCCATGGCGCTGTTGCAGCGGTTTTAAAATAAGGCAAAAGGGAATTTCCGCCTCCGCAGAAATTAGCTCTTTTAATTGTTATACCATTCTGCCGAGCCGGCAGCTCTCCTTAGAGCTATTAAGGGCTATCAAAGCCATCGCCTTGTCTATTCAGAGCAGCGATGCCACGCGTTGTTTTGAGGCCACAGAGACGTCAGGCTCTCTTAAGCAGTACACAAACTTCTGCTGTGGAGTGGGAAGTGATGTCAATTTGTGACCACAAATGTTGCACCATATTCTCTGAACTCATCAAACACGATGAGAGTGCAGTGCTGTCTAAAATCAGGATTCCTGTGCTCTTAAATTAAAACTATTGTGTCTCCTACCTTTTCTCACCTCTCCGGCAAGGCAGGATGATTAAATGACTCATGACTGGAACGTGAGATACATTGAAATCACCCGGGTGGAGTCACCAGCTACTGCACCCTGAGTCCTCCACCGAGGCCACGCCATGGTCCAGCTCCCCCCATCAGCATGGCACAGTCCCCTCAAAATGCGGGGAAACAGCAAAAAAACGTGCTCTTCGTGACTCGCCACCCCCTGCCCTATAATCTAAGTTTCAAGGTCTTGACACACAAGCTACGAACACCACCGTGGCTGTGGCAACCGTGCCGACCACCCACGTCCTTGCAAAGATAGGAGGCCGCAGGCCAAGCTGAGAGCAGGCACTGGACTCAGTGAGGAAATCACCCCCATACACCTCCCCCTTTTTGGGTGCCGAACTGGGGGGGGGCGGTCTCTCAATCCGGGGCAAGTCTCCAAGCGGCCCACACTGGTGCCTGGCAGCGTCGCTAACAACCCCAGGGCGGCGAAAGGGGGCGGTCCCCTCAGCACCGCCACCTCCCCTCAGGCCCGCCTCGCCCTGGGCCCTGCAGCGGCAGGGAGTGACCTACGTAGCGCCTGTTTGACGCAGCGCGGGGGCCTTCGGCGGGGCTGCCCCGGGCGCGCCTGTGTGCAGGGTCTGGCTGCTTCCGGTTTGTGCTCGCAGGGACACGGAGCGGAGCCGGCGGGATGGCCGACGGTGGCGCGGAGCGGGCCGATGGCCGTATCGTCAAAATGGAGGTGGATTACAGCGCGACGGTCGATCAAAGACTGCCCGAGTGCGAGCGACTGGCGCAGGTGCGGGGAAGGGGAAAGCTGGGTGGTGCGGATGGGCTGAGTCATGGCGTGGGGCGCGCTAGGCCGCGCTCGGGGAGGCGTCCCAGTGGCGGGGGGAACGTACGGCCACTTATTGTCACCCGATCACAGAATCGTAGAATAATAGGGTTGGAGCAGATCAGGATTATCTAGTCCAACCCGTCCAGAGCAGGTTCTTCTAGAGCAGGCTGCACAGGACAGAGTCCAGACGGGCTTTGAATGACTCCAGAGATGGAGACTTCACCGTCTGTCTGCACAGCCTGATCCAATCTTCTACTACCCTCAACATAAAGAAGTTCCTCCCCATGCTTACATGTAACTTTCTGTGTTCAAGTTTATGCCTACTACCTCATGTCCTGTCACTGGCCACCACTTGAAATTCGAGACTGGTCCCATCCTCCTGGCACCCACCCCTTATTTATAAACATTGACAAGACCCCACTTCAGTCTTATTTTCTCCAGGCTGAAAAACCTTAAGCCCTTCATAAGAAAGATGTCATCTTTGTAGCTCTTAGCCATACCATCTCAAGCAGTTTCCTGTTCTTCTTGAACTAGGGCGCCTGGAACTGGACACTACTTCACATCCATTGCTGTAACTTAGGTCCTCCCTTGCCATTTTGGGGAGTGGGAGAAGTAGGGCCTGCTCTGCCATTTCACTGTGAGAATGTGGAAGGGTGGGCAGGAGAGCAGTGAGGGAAACAAGATGTTGGGGTGCAGCTTCCTGAGTAAGGGGATGAAAACGCCTGAGTCAATCAGAAGAGACATGTCCTTTCCCTGCTTCCACTGTCTGCGGGCAGAGAGCTGGGCAGACACATATCTGTGTGTTCATCCAAGTAGTGCTGCACCACCAAAGCTGCCTGTGTCAGGTCAGGTTTGCATGGTGTTAGGTGTGTGCCCCAGAAGACTGGAATGGAGGGGAAGAGCTATGGCAGGCTGTTAGGGTACTGGCGTCAGCTGAGTAAGTATACATGTGCATCCAGCCATGGATGACCACAGATCTGCTGGGATCATAGAGGTAATCATGCGTATGGTCTCTCTTAAGGTTTCTTTTATGGTCTTCTGTAGCGTAAAGATTCTGATGCATCTCAGACCTCAGAACAGACAGACTGGATGTTCTTTCCCAGTAGGATGCCATCTGATTCTTTTCATGCTGCAAATCCACGTACCTCTTTGTGATAGACATGCTGTACTGTACAGCATATTGCAGAATTCTGAAGGCAGTAGCCTTAAGTAAAGTGCATCTTTCACTATCGCAAGACCGTATTGTGTAGAGAGTAGGCACAAGTGTTTTATGCCACAGGCAGAGCTCTGTGTCTGTATGGGCACCCATGACCACGTTTTATTGCCATATAACTTGTAAATCTGTGGCAGTAAGAGCACAGCCTTGACAAACCATTACATGTAGTTTAAAAAATATCAGTAGGGTAGGTACATTTTAAAAACCAATCTCATTTTCCCTTATTTTGTTGTTAATTTTACAGTTGCAAACCATGTTTTGTGGCCCCTCAGTTGCCATGGGCTATTACAAATTCTCCCACAGTAACTTTTTTTTTTAAAAGGTACTAATTAGGAATGACAACTTAGGACTCAGTACATTGTTATCCTTAACTCCTCTAAACAAAAGCAAATACAGTTCTCAAGACCTGAAAAACAGGACTGTTTTTAATTCCATGCTTCAACTGTAAAGTATGTTCTTCATGCTTTCTCTAATATGCTGTAATTAAATTATGATGAATGCAAATGAAAGTAACAGTAAACCAAATTTCGGGCCAAAGTATCTAATTGCATATCTGTTCTCACTTAAAGCATTGTTTTGTCTAGGAAAGAAACCAGTCATCCCTGTAGCATGTGAGCTAACCAAACCTGTCTGAAACTTGCTGAGTTCCTTGCACTGGACAGACAACTTCTAGCACATGCTGGGCAAAAATTAAACCTCTCCAGGTTAATCTATGTGTAGAACCAGGTACTTAAAGTAGGTGCACTCAATGGTTTGGTTAATTCTAAAGTGAAAAAAACACCTTAAAAATGAGTGGACAAGCTGGTTTGTGTTTTTTATTTACTGATACGAGAATTATATCTACTCTCGAACTGAACTGTGTACTTCCCTCATGGTGATAATTTTTTGCCTGTCTATCACATTAGGAAGGAAGATTGCAAGAAGTAATTGAAAACCTTCTCTCCTTGGAAAAACAAACACGGACGGTAAGTAGCAGATGATGTGCAGCATTTGTGTCGGGTTGGCCTACATGCTCCCTTGTTCCGCTGCATTGGAGTTGTGAAAGGACTTGGAGCGTCAGTCCTTCCCTTCTGTTGTTCTTTTCTTCAAGAAGAATATCAGTGAGGCTAGATAGAATCATTTTTTTTCCCCTTTCTATAATGGAATTGCAAGTACTAGAGGTTTGCAGGTGATCTATCCCGTCACTAATCTGTTCTTTGTTTGTTACAGGCATCTGACATGGTCTCCACATCTCGTATCTTAGTGGCTATAGTGAAAATGTGTTACGAAGCTAAAGACTGGGATGCTCTTAATGAAAATATTATTCTTCTATCAAAGAGAAGAAGCCAGTTAAAACAGGTGAATTTAATCCTTTGAAACAAAAGATAAAATAGTATTTGGAGCCATGTTATGTATCTGATTTTCCCTTGTGTGTAGGAGCTTTCCTGGCTTTGAATATATTTGCATTAGCTCCTGTTGTGAAGCCAGTAGTGAAACTGATGTCTGAAATTTGTCTTCACTTCATGCCTGAGCTCTGTGTGGCCCAGCTTACCATTCTTGGTAGCACAGCTGTAACTTTTCTGCTTTGACTCATACCAGTGTTTTTAGATAGTAGCTGATCTCTACACACTTTTACAGTTTGTATTGTAAGCATTTTCTGGTTTGGTTTTTTTATTTTTTTTTGCATTCACATGAGATGTACATTAAACAGTTAACTGCAGTTTACTGTGAGCAGATTGGGTGTGTGCTTGTGTGCTTTACATGCTTCTTTTGACACTCATTCTCTGGAACTCAGTCCTGTCTGAGAAACTTGCTGAAAGTCCTTCATTTAACAAGGTGAAAGTTTATTATACTGTGTGGTTGATTTGACTTAAATAGAAGTCAAATTAATTTTAGTGGCATCATTGCTCTGGAGAGAAAAAGTCACCTACTTTTGAATGTGAGGAAACATGAGTTTGTGTAGGGATTCAGTTGTGTAGCTTGCACAAACTGTGGCTGAAAATTTGGGTCATGTCACCTGGATTTTGTTCTTGAGGAAGACGTTTCAAGAGGTTTTATTCGTTTTGGCTTTTTGTCTGTTTGTTTTCCAGAAGCATAAATTTCAATAATAATTGTAACAGCTTTGTTTGTCAGTGTTGTTGCCAGAAGAACATGTTCCAGTACCTGTGCTTGCCACTGAAGGCTGTTAACTTACTAGTGCCTATTAGGGAATGTGCAGAAATGGGAAAGGATCAGTCAGAAATAATTAAACCCCTTCCTTCCCCTCCTGAAAAAAAATCTAGAGGTGTCCTAAAGAGAAGGGCCAGTGCACACACGTCAGAGGAGAGGCACCTTCCCTTTACCCATGCAGGTCTTGGGGCAAACAGCTTAGTCAGTCCATGTGAGCTGTATGGACCTGGCAGAAAAGGAGTACTGCTTTTCAAGAGAGAAACACAGTAAGTGAGTTATTTTAAATATCACTGGGAAAAAATGAGATGAAAGAAGTGACAGAACAGCATCAAACTGGACTTCCAACATCAGTCACCAGTGTCACCTTACACATTTTTAGGAATCAGAGCATTGAGATGCATCTTGTGTGCTTTTGTTAACACTAATCTCTTCAGTTTGATAGGCAAGTGCTTAATATTTATCTCTTTGTGTCACAGTCTGGATGCATTTGAGGAATCTAAACCCACAGTATGTTTTTCTTTTCTGTCCCTGTACTAGGCAGTTGCTAAAATGGTCCAGCAGTGCTGCACTTACGTTGAAGAGATCACAGACTTGCCAGTCAAACTGCGCTTAATTGACACATTGCGTATGGTTACAGAAGGAAAAGTAAGATTTTGTTTTAAGACTGAGTGTCTAAAAGGTAGAATAAAAATGTTCATATTCTTTAAAAGCATAGCTTCTTAACATTATTATTTAATGTTGATCAAATAAGAGAAGTCATTTTTAAATGAACCTGGGAAGCCAAGTGGTGTATTTCTTTCCAAAAGACTGCAAAGCTTTTCCAGACTTCATACTTAATTAACTGGAACACTGGTCATATTCCCATGATATAGATATTTGGATGTATTAAGAGAATTAATACAATTAACATGACTAATAATCCATATTATTCAGAGTTGTAAATTGACATTTATGTTTGACTTGGTAGAAAGTTATGTATTTGATGTTGTTAGGGAAATAAGCAGGTTTAATTTAGTGTCTCCTGCATTTAGCAAGGTGTTGTGAACAGTTATGGTCACCAGAAGGTGATATCAAACATTGGAGTTAATTATTTACATAATATTCCTTTTGCTATAAGAAACAGTTCTGGCTTACGGCAAACTTAATGTCACAGCTTTTGTTTTGTCAGAGTTAGTCTGAGTTGGTATTAATCAGGTCTTGTTGATTTAAGGCTGGTTAAGTGTGAGTGAAACAATGCAAACAGTAGCACTTGGTACACATTAACCATTGAAGTTTGGACTTCATCTGTTTCAATACATTTTAGCAGAATAAGTACATAATACCTCACTCACAGAGGACGTCTTTTTGTGTTTGCTTGTGGATGAATGTAGACATTATTTTTCAGATTAACTTGGCCCAAGTACTTTCAGTGTGTCAACTGTCCATCATATTTTATCTGTTTATATTGTGGATAGTGTCAGTACCGTGTATGGATACACAAGGAATTAATTGGTTGTATGAAAACATCAAATACATGCCATAGTGGGGTTATGGTCTTAGCATTTGCACTCTTCTTTAGAAGATTCCAGTGTTTAAGCTGTGAGTTCTGCTTTCAGATATATGTGGAGATCGAACGTGCTCGCCTGACAAAGACACTTGCAACAATAAAAGAACAGAACGGTGAAGTGAAAGAGGCTGCCTCTATCCTGCAGGAGCTGCAGGTAACACATCCTGTCACTCAAAATTAGCAGCAGAAATGAATTCCGAGTGCTCTCAGATTATTGTTTATAGACTTCATCAGGTACATCTGCAGAAATGCCTGGAATGAGATTAAGTGTTATTAGTGAAAGTGTAATTCAGTTTGAAGTGCTTTTGTTAGCCTCATGCTTAGGTTACAAAAAGTACTTCTCATTTGGAAAACATTGCAGTTCTCTAGGTAGTGCATTCAGTTGAGCATTAGTGGATTCTTCCGGTGTAAATGAGGACTGTAATTTAAAATGTAATAACCTTTTTTCCATTTCCACTTGCTCTGGAATAGCTGGGGTTTTATTATTATTATTTTTCTTTTGCTTTGCATTGTTGTTTTTTTTTTTCCCCTTGACAACCTCACGTTCTTCTTGCACAGCTAAGACTTGGCTTGATTTGGCTTTTGACAGTTTTAAATAGTTACATTTTCATTTTAGGTGGAAACTTATGGCTCAATGGAAAAAAAGGAACGAGTAGAATTTATCTTGGAGCAGATGAGACTCTGTCTAGCTGTAAAAGACTATATTCGGACTCAAATTATCAGCAAAAAAATCAATACAAAATTTTTTCAAGAAGAAAACACAGAAGTAAGTCATTGGAGGATTTATCCACTTCCCCCAATCCCAATTTTAACCACACATGCCTTTCTTCAGGACCAACTGCATTCTTTGGCTTTTTGTCTGGAATCCAGTTGGATTTCATTTACACGATGCATTGAGCTGTGTTAATTTTACTGCTTGATACTGTTTCAGAAACTGAAGTTGAAATACTACAACTTAATGATCCAGCTGGATCAACATGAAGGCTCCTACCTCTCCATCTGTAAGCACTACAGAGCCATTTATGATACTCCATGTATCCAGGCTGAAAGTGAAAAGTGGCAGCAGGTAAAAAACCCGAAACATTACCTACAAAATGTCTGTGTTTTCATGTGGCAAATACCCATTTCATTGCCAGATGAGCCTGCAGCAGATTAAATAGCTCATCAGTCTGTTGCTCTTAGGGTTTTAATGGCTACATTAACAGACTGGTTAGTTGAAAACAGTAATACAATAAAGTTGATTTCAAATGAATATTTATAACTAACATCTTCGTTATATTGCCTTTGAAATCTTGGAGGATGTCTTGTCTGTTTTATACAAGTGCAGAAATGAGAAGCAGCTGTGCAAGTGTGGTCTGAAGGATATTGTGTGCAGTGCAGATGTTACATACTTGAAAAGACTTGATTTTTTTTGCTTAAAATAAACACTAGAATTTTAGTTAACCTGAATCAATTTAAACATCTTGTGAATGAGGGTTCCTTTCTGCAAGGTGACATCAATTTCACTCAACTTCTTAATACACTGGTCTGAAGCCTTTTCTCTGTTAATCTTTTAAGGTCTGTGAACAGTGTTTTCAATTCCTCTCTTTAATTCTGAGAGCAAACCATTCTTTCCTCTTAAACAGGCACTGAAGAGCGTTGTTCTTTACGTTATTCTTTCACCATATGATAATGAGCAGTCTGATTTGGTGCACAGAATTAGTAGTGACAAGAAGCTAGAAGAAATCCCCAAGTATAAGTAAGTATTCTTTGTTAATAAAGAATTTTTAGGTTAAAGAAGTGCCTCTCTCAAACTTACCTCTGCAAATGTAATGTGTTTAGACCGAATCTGCTCTAAGCACCTCAGAGTTGAATGCTGTATGAAAAATACTGCAAGATTTTCATGATTGTGGAAGTTCTGCATTAGAATAAATGTCTCTTTATAAGAGAAAGGTCTTTATTGGAAAATCAAGCTCTGTCTTGAGCTGCCCCCTGATAAAGTGAAGTGTTAAAACATATTCATGAAAACCAGTGAATATTAATGGTAATAAACCATGTAACATTTCTTTGATTTAAGTATGAAATTAGCCCTATTAATAGAGGATTGTAAATCAACTTTACTAACCCGTGTAGAGACCTCCTAAAACTATTCACCACCATGGAACTGATGCGATGGACTGCACTGGTTGAAGAATATGGGAAAGAATTGAGAGAAGGATCCCTTGACAGTCCTGCCACAGATGTCTTTGGCTGTACAGAGGAAGGTGAAAAGAGATGGAAAGATTTAAAGAACAGAGTGGTGGAACATGTAAGTGTGTCTGTCTTTAAGCATTAGTTATATATGCAGTGTCTCAGCTGAAAATGCCTGTGGCTTGCTATATTTTACTTACCAAGAGAAACAAGTCTGTAGTGAAGCAGCAGCAGAGAAGTTGCCCTTCCATTGTGTTGTGTTTTCAACGTTTCACTTGCTCTGTATCTTTCTGATAGCTCAGTATTTGGCACAGCTGCCAGAAAAAAAAAGAGCATGCTGCATGTTGTGAGATGTAGCATTCCCATTTCAATAGAGCAGAAACTTGGAAGTTGTGCTTTGTATTCAATTTGAAATCAGTTGATTTCATTACTTTATAATTTGTCATGTAGAGACTTTTATACCTTTTACAAGGAAAAAGAACTGTTCACAACTCCCTTATGTACCTCATACTGGACCGCTCTAAAACACAACAGCTCCTAACGTGCTTTAAACATTGACTTTTGTCATTTTTGCAGCCTGCTTCAATTATTTTTTGCCCATAACTCTCTCTACTCTGAACACTTTTATTCCAGAATATTAGAATAATGGCTAAATATTATACCAGAATTACAATGAAGAGAATGGCACAGCTCCTGGATCTGTCTGTTGATGTAAGTGTGGCTTTGCTTTTCCTTCTTTCATAAAGAGTGTGGAAGCATGCATGTGTTTGTGGCAAAAATAAAAGTATTCAGCAGAGTAATGTTCCTTTCATTTTGAATTGGAGGTCTCTTTTTAGCTTAAAGAGCTCTGTAAGTGATGCCATAGATGATTGTGGCATTGTTTTGCAGACACAAGTGTAGGAACACACTGCTTGGTACAAAATACTCAGGGTTTACACTTGTGTGTTCATGAATGTTCATAGATTATTTATTATCTATTTATGTAGATCTATGTTTCTGTCTTCATATTATCCTTGCAGCTCTGCTGGCTTCATCTTTAGTCTAATTCCCCTCCTTGTATTACCAATGCTTTTTAGCTCTTAGAGGAGGAACAGAGTGTGCTGTAGTAGGGCATTAACTGTGCCTTTGTTCATTGGTTTCATTTTATGAGTAGTAGTGTAAAAAACTTCTGGGACTAATAGTATTAATTCAAATATCTGTTGGCTTTACTTGTCAATATGAATACCTGAGTGTATTTTCATGCCTTGATGGGAATTAGAAAACTTAATCCAGGCAGAACTCAATCTAATGATGTGTGTGCCCATAAGGCAAAAGCTACTTAAAATTTCATTTATATTCAAAGTCTCATTTAAATGCTGGAGCTTCTTGTCTTGTGTTTAGATGGTAAAAAGTTCTTGTCAATGAGATTAAAACTAACTGAGGTTCTCACCTTCAAATGTCCCTGTTTATAGGGGGTTGTACTTGGGGAACATGGGGTGGTGCAGCCTTCCTGCCATCCCATTTTGTGTCTTCAGGAGGTTTCCAAAGAGATTCACACATCATGGCATGGTGGTATTTTGAGTGCCAATGAAAACCTTTATCCTAGTGTCTCTCAGTTAAGCCTGCTCTTTTCCACACTCAGAATAAAACCTTTGACAGTGGTCATCAATTTACATGAATTTTCCTATGCCATGCTTGCCAGACAGCTCATTCTGATAGCTGTGTAGCCAAGTACTTCAAAGTGTAGAAGTCTGTTGGTGTAGTATATTAACCATTTAATTTAATGAAAGATAATCATATATAGGTCAAATTTAAAAAAAAAAAAAAAAATAAAGTAAAAAAAAAAAAAAAAAAAAAAAAAAAAAAAAAAAAAAAAAAAGATTTTTTTGGATAGATTGTAGTAGTGCCTTGCAGTGTTAATGTGTGTAATGTTATTGTCTGGGTTTTTTTTTTACTACATCTTAGTTCTGTTAAGTACAAGGAATATCTCGTTCCCTGTGCTTGAATGCTGTTTGGGAGGAATTCTGATGTTCTGTAGATAAAACTGCTCTTTTCTTGACTTAGTGCTGTTTGTCTTTACAGGAATCGGAGGAGTTCCTGTCTAACCTAGTAGTTAATAAGACCATCTTTGCTAAAGTAGACAGGCTGGCAGGAATTATCAATTTTCAGAGGCCTAAGGACCCAAACAATATACTCAATGACTGGTCTCACAAACTCAACTCACTAATGGCCCTAGTTAACAAAACCACACATCTCATTGCCAAAGAGGAGATGATACATAACCTGCAGTAAGGTGCCTCAATAATCTCAGTGCTTTTAAAGAAGGCATAAAATCTTCATCATAGAGACTATTATTCCAGTGTGTCTATGGTTTGTTTTCTCCCTGTCAAGCTTTCCTCGTCTAAAATGTAGAACATAACTCTGAAACTCCTGCTGACAATTAAGTTCCCTTGATTATTCATTCAGTTGTTAAATGTTTTTTGCTACCGTTGGTGAAAGAACATAATAAACCTGTATTGCCTGTATAACTGTAGTCTTGTCATTTCTTCTTTTCCATGTATATCTTTATGTAACACGTGATTCTGTGCTGGCCTGGGTTAACACAGCCTGCTCTCACAAGCCTTACTCCCTCCCCAGAGATGAGGAGGAAGGTAACACAAAAAGGATGATGAGGGGACTGGAGCACTGCCTGATGGGGAGAGGCTGAGGGACTTTGGGCTTTTTAGTCTGGAAAAGAGAAGACTGAGAGGAGATTTAATATTTGAGGCCCGGATGTCAAGTGCAGGGGGACAGGCTCTGCTCACTTGCTCCGTCGCGTAGAACAAGGAGCAATGGACGGAAGCTGCAGCACAGGAGGTTCCAGCTCAACACAAGAGGGAACTTCTTTGCTGTAAGGGTCCCAGAGCACTGGCATAGGCTGCCCAGAGAGGTTGTGGAGTCTCCTTCTCTGGAGCCTTTCCAGGCCTGTCTGGATGTGTTCCTGTGTGCCCTGAGCTAGATTGTCTGGTCCTGCTGTGGCAGGGGGGTTGGACTGGATGATCTCTTTGGGTCCTTTCCAACCCCTGACATCCTCTGAGCCTGTGAAAATCCCCTCTGGGTTGAGCTAGAGTTGAGATAAAGAATTTTACTGGAAATTATCCCAACCTGTAGCTCTCCTCAGGGGAAAAGCTCCACACCCCAAACGTGAAAACCAGGAACAGAAACTGGAACAGGAAGCCTCTCATGTTTCACTCTGAACTTCAAGCCCCATCATACTTTGCTCCAGCCAGCACTTTCATTTTGACTCTAGGATGATGGCAGCATGGGATTGAGTACTAGCAGCAGATTCAATGCAGCCCATGACACTATGTATACCCTTAGCTGTCTAACACATCATTCTGTGGTTATTTCATTACAGGACCGTTTTTGAGGCTGTTAATGAGAGAGGATAAACTGTGAATAATAAAATCTTAGGGATTCACAGTAGGATGCATTGAAGTAATTTACAGTAATATTGCTAAGATACTGAATGACATTCTAGCTTAAGAATAATGTTGGGTTTTGTGATTTGAGGCTATAGATAGACTTAATTCTGAACTGAGAAATCTGCCTGAATCTCTTCTGCTTGGTGGAAGTCACTGATTGTCACTGGGTTTTGTTACAGTCTGTAATGGCTGCTATAGCAGTTGTGCAGTTAACTAAGTACTTCAAAGCTGCTGCTTCCTATAATGAAATGTGTTATATTCAGAGAAGATAACGTCAAAACCAACGATTATTTGTTTCAACCTACTTGCAGTGGAGGGAAGCTGTAGGCTTTTCCCCATGTCTCTGTTCCCAAGGAAGTAAAATAGTTGCACAAACAGTGTAGTAAGAATTAACAACAGCTTTTATTGAATGTGCTCTGGTTTGTAAATGATTTTTTTTATGCTACTCATAAGTAACTGTTCACAATTAGGTAAAGACTATAAATGATATATTGAGGTGTCCATAAACCCTATCTCTTCAAAAGCACACTGAACTTTATTCAAAGTAACACTTAGCACGGGTAATTATCATATGAATACACAGCAAGTGAGGAAACTTCAGAGCGATTTTGGGTGAGGGCAGTCTGTGGAGGGACAGGAAAAGATGGAAGCTTTGAAGCAGTGATTTACATTTGAATTGTAGGCTTTGGACGTAGCTTAAGGGAAACTTAGGAATGTGATTTTGGAGGCAAGTAATTTTATCAAGCCATACTCACCTAGTTCACTGCATTTAAGCAACAGAAAAACAGATTAAGGGAGAAAGAGAAGCAAGCAGACTGTTTTGAATGCGTCGAGTGCTTATCATCTAACTGCCTAAACTCCGCTGTAATCCCGACTGTGGAAGTTGTGCAGAATCTTGTCCCAGCTGTGTCTGAGGACGAGCTGCCCTGGTCTTTGTGAGGGTAGCCTTAGGAGCATCAGCAGAACTGGCTGCTGCTAGGATAATGAACTTCAGTTTTGACCCTGCCAGCTGACAACAATCTTCTGGAAACTAAGGCAAGAGGTAGCAGCAGGGGGAACAATAGGTCATCAAGGCAAGTGAGAACCTGCCTCTCCCTGTTCTTATCACAAACAGTTTTATTCCATTTGCAAATCTGGTCTGGAATCTTTAACCCTAAGCATTTAAGCTTACAGGACTGGGTGACACTTCCACCATTTGAAAGACACTGAACTTGTTTCCCCAGCCAGCCTTTTTGTTTCTTATTCTAGAGTGGAATGGTTTAGTGGTTCCCTGGCTGTGCTTTCTGGGATTCTTGCAGATCCTGCTCCTTCCTGGCCCAGGTATATCCCTCTTTTCTGCCTTTGTTTGCACCTGGAACAGGAGTTTGTTGGAGATGGGAGGTGGTTTCTCTCCCCTCACATCTTTTGCTGTCAGCATTGGAAAGAACATGGAAGCACTCTTTCAGCAGGCCAAGTATCTCCATTTAGAAGGATTATGAAGGTTCACTCTCATGGTCTATATTCATACTGAGGATCCACAACAATGAAGCTTTTTGCCTTTAGGTCTGAAATAGATTTTTGTTCTGAGTTCACTTGCACCACCTTCTTAGTGTTGCAGCGTAGTGCCCAAGGCAAACTCCCTCACTCTGTCCTCAGAGTGAGATACACTTGTTGTGTACCTACTACTTGGTGCCAAGAATCCCTCTGGGTTTGCCCCCTCACACAGCACAGAGTTAAAAGAGGAGTTTTGAAACAAAATTGTACAATTACTAGGCTGTGCAGTAATCCCAAGTGAGTGGAAAAGAATCCATTACATAGCCTGGAGATTTTGCTTGCTTTGCTGGCACACTACCATTACTGAAAATGAAAGGTGTGTATCCAGAGTCTCTCTGGAGAAGGTTGCCACATTCAGGTCGCTAGGAGCAAGGATAAGCTGTAAACTTTGGGTGCTAGTTCATCTCAAGAATGCAGTATATGTTAGATAGAACTCCTCCATGAGCAATTTAAAGGTCAACAACACAAAGCCACGCTGTCTTCTTTAAAAAAATACACAAACCAAAACAGCCCTGAGATCGAAGATCTTTGATCTTGACAATGTGGGATCAAACTACTGTTAATCTAACCTTTGTAGTTCCTATCTCCTCAAGGTACCCACAACATCCCATTACTGCTGTTTGCTTCTCAAAGCTCTCATTTTGTGGATTGAAGGACAGGGGAATAAGAACTGGTTTGAATATTACTTGCTCCGAAACTCTATGTGTGAAGAGTCCATGCTGAAGAAATGTTATCCTTGGGTAATTAGGAAGTAAGATTAAAGTTGAAATCATCTGCTCATTAGAGGACTCTGGAGGAATTCCAGGGGAATTTTCATGCTGGAAAATCAGAACTTGCTACTCTTCAGCCTAATAATCATTCATTAATGGCTGCCTAGAAACAACTTGCTTTATTGTTTAGGAAGGCCAGGACGACTGTTGCTATCTAACCTCAGGTCTACCACTGACTTGTTTGTGGCAGAGGGTAAACCACTTAACTTCTGTTAGTTTCCCCATGATTGCTGCTTCCAAGGGAGTTAAAAAATTTATAAGGGCCCAGTGTGCTAAGACAATAAAACCACTGCTGCTATTACTGCAATCAGTCTGGAGCTTCTATTGAGAAAGGCTTCCTGGTGTGCTGTTTCTCAGAGGTGAAAAATATTCAAGATGCCTACTGGGATGCCAGGTTGCAGGGTCAGGGAGGCAGTCTGGTGCTGAATATATTCTATTATGTGCTTATTACTTTTCCATGTTAATTGTAATGGGGTTTCCTGTATTCTGAAGTTAGACATCATGAATGGAGCTGGTTGCAAATCGAGTTTTCTGTATTGGGATTCAAGAAATGCCAGTTCCCAGAAAGAGGAATGAACTTTACCATAGAATGGGAGTTGATATTCTGAATTTCCTGTGAAAGTAAAAGTCTGAGAGGAGAGGAAAAAAAACAACTGTGTAAGTATGAAACCACTCAAAGAGTTCTGTTTGGAAAATGTGGAAACCAAGCTATAGCTGTGATTCCAAGTGTGCAGCCAGGAAAGCCAGGACTCAAGGCTTTTTGGCTACCAGCTCTGCGTTAGCCCTGAAGCAAGTGAAAGGTTTGAGCTCCCAACTCTTCCAGAATCTGTGCCACACCTTTCAGAGCTCTGCTCAGATCTGAGCTCCATGGCAGAAAGCCTAGCAGCCCTAAGTGGCCCCAAGGTTTCAAACTCCTGATTTTTGGCAAGGAGCCCAAGATTCTCCAAGGACCTGGGCATGGCTCCTAGCTTCAGAGAACAGAGAGAAGCCCTATGAACAGTCATCATTTACCAAATCCTGATATAAGGAGAGAGAAACTGGATGTGTTAATGGACTCTGTGCATTTATGGCCCCTGGGAGGTTGGGTTTTTCAGACTTCCAGCAGGAAATTGCAATTTTCAGATCTGAAAAGGTTTTGAAATCTTAACAAAATGCAAAAGTGGAATTGAATTTGCTATTGCTGCATTCGTTGCAGACTTGTTGTTTGCTGTTAGATTTACCATTGTAACAAGCTTCTAGAAATATTACTGTTAGGCTTTTGCAGATTTGAGTCTTGTCAAGTCTCCTGATGCTGAGCAGAGATTCATTGGTTTTGTTCTCATTGTATGCCCTCCCATTGTGCCTTTGGCATTCATATATTTGAAACACATCCTGTTGCTTTTCTGCTGCTCCTAGACTCCCTGTGACCAGCTGCTCCTGGTCTTCCTGAGCAGAAGAGTGTTCTGCAACCAGTCCAAACCCCACATTCCTCAGCAGAAGCCTAGTGCTGTGAGCTCTCCTCTTGTCATGGAGTCCCATTAGTGAGCACAGCACATGGGGATTCCAGGAACTTAGGAAGTCTGGATAGTTCTGGAAAAGCAAGGTAGTAGTCAGCACACAACATAACTGTTTCTGTGCCGAGCTCAATGCCAAGTGAAGACCTGGCTTTTCAACTTGGCCTGTAGAGTTGTGAATTAAATGATTTCAGAGGTCAGAAGCCAAAACTGCTGCTTTCACTGGGGTAATGCACATCAAGGAGAAAGAGGCATCTCATGGAGTCTCTTCCACAGCAGCAACTAGTATTATAAGCTCACCTCCTTACATTATCCTTTAATATTGTATTTAAACATCTCAGTAAAAGCCTCAAGAAATCTGTTTTCCCCACCCATGTAGTGCATAACCAGTTGCTAGTGGCATACTCTGCCTTCTGGACTGTAACCACAGAAGTGGCTCTGAAACCAAAGTTTAGTTCTATGAAGGCCTTTGGATTTGGAATCTCATTTCAGGCCAGTTGCTGTATGACTTGAACTTTGAGCAGAATTTCCAAGGTTAATGAGTGCTTGGAGCCCACATTTGGTTTTGGACCAACAGTCCTCAACTTTGTGGTAAAAAATAAGCTATGAAAGAGCTTAGAAGGGGTACCAGATGGAAATACTGCAATCATTTCAATCTTGCAGGCTCTTGCAGGCAGTGCTTGAATAAAGTAATGCCCACAGCTCACCCCATCTCAGAGCTGCTGGCTCCTGCCATAGCCTCTGGCACGGCCACTTACAATTTCTGCAATACAATTAACCAGTCTGCAAGACAGAATAGAACCTACTTCATACGCGGGGCAAGCAGTTTAATATAAGGAAGAAGATGATAAAAAACAGTGGGTGTTAGGAGACAGCCTCCAAACTGTGTTTTACACTTAACACGTGTGAGAGGAGATTCTCCACTGCCATGGTCTTCCCCCAGCTCCTTTCTGGGCTGTTTCTGCAATGCAGAATTGCCACCTTTTCACAGCAGTCTTTGCCTTTCAGTACTTTCAGTTTAGCAACCTGAAAACAACAAATACCAATAAAGATGGTGTCTGTCACTGATCTAATCCTTCCTTGTGTCACTCAGCTAGCCACGCATTTTTTACCTAGCACAGTATAAACATCACCAGAACAAATGGACTCAAAAGCTAATGACAGCAAATTTGTCTCACTCCAGACTGAACTCCAAAGGATGCGTATTTTTTACATACAAACGTATAAACCACATTCTGTTTTCCACTGCTTTTTAAAATTTAAATAAAACCTTGCATTTTCTAACAGAAAAATTGACCAGGAATACAAAAGCTTACTAGGAAGCAAACACAACCAAGCTCCAAAATGCTCCGGCTATTTTCACTTAAAGTTAGATCCTGTACAGTTAGATCCTGTACTATCCTAGTTAGATCCTATGCTTATCTCCTCTGTCCAGTTCACCAGAAGTGCCCAGTTCCTTTGCAGTGCTCACAGAAGAGTCAGAGCGCACTCTTTAAGCTCACTGGGGATGGTGTTCGAGGCGGGGAGCTGGGGACCCACAGCAGTGTCCTAGAGCAGGCTCCACGGGAATGCTTTTGTCCTCCTGAAATGGCGTCTCCTGGGATGAGGCTGGGACCAGCCACGCTACCCTCTGGCAGGGCACTGAAACGGTTAACTATGCTCCCAACCGTACTTACACAGTTGAATTAAAAAGTGGACTGGTTTAAGTCTAGGGCTGCAAATGTAAAAACCTTTTTTATTTCCTTCTGCATTTACATTTTTGCAAGGAGTTCTCTCTTTAGAAATGCAATACTGATGAATATTGAAAATATTCTTGGGCACAAGTATCTTCTTGCAGTGGCAATGCATCAGAGGCTTGGCTGGTGGTTATTCTTCAAAGAGTTAGGAGGCATGAAACATAAATTTAAATACAAATGTATTTAGGAAAATCCAATACTAAAATGATCTGGATCTTATAATTATTTTAATTAAAGTGGTGGAGATTTTTTTTTTTAAATTTTAAATTTTTGTTTTTAATGGAATCCTGTTTGGTTGATAAACTTATAATAAGATCCTGAAGTAAGCTGCTTCCCCCCAATTTCTCATCCACTTTGCCCTGAAGCAGGATGGGTTATGCAGAGCAAGGGGCACCCATCCATGGCAGCTGGACCAGCACCGCCTTCACAAAACCAGTGTGCGGAACAGGGTTATTAAGAACTGATTGCCAAGCATTCTGAAAACAGAGTGAACAAGGGAAATCACTCCGTGAAAACAAAACTGTTACGTAAAGCAGTCTCTGGGCTTTACGTGGAGCCAGACAGGCGTTACGAGCAGTCCTTCAGATGGGTTTTAAAGGCGATGTCGGAGCTGAGCTGGTCCACGGCCTGGCCGCAGCCTTCCCACACGCCCCGAGCCGGCCCAATTTCTTTGTGGGCAGTTAACTTTAGAAACAGCCCAACAAAACAAACCGACGACAGCAAAACAACCGCGAGAAAGCCCCAACGTTTTCAGCACCGGTGGACTTTGTCTCCCAGCTTACCGGGCGGAACCTTCCCCACGCGTGTGCGCAGCTCCTGCCCCGCGCCGAGAGGGCCGCGGTCTGCCCTCAGCGGGCAGCGCTCCGGCCAGCCCCGCCACCGCCCCTGGGCTCGGCAGGGGCTGCGTGCGCCTACAGGCGCTGACACGAGTCCCACGAGAGGGGAGGGGGCGAGAAAAAGGAAAAAGAAAAAGGAAAAAAAAAAAAGAGAAAAATCAAACCCAAAGAAAGAAAGAAAAAAATCCAACCCCCCGAGGCTGCCGGTTCCCAGCCCGAGCGGCGCAGCAGAGCCCCCTCACGCAGAGCTGTGGGCTGGAGCCTGTGGCCACCCTCCGCTCGCTGCCCTCAGACGTGGCCGCGGGTCCGGCTCCCGGTCTCGGTCTCAGTTCGAAAGCTGATCCCGATCCCGATCCCGATCCCAGTGCCCAGTCCCATCCTTAACTCCCCTCCGCCTTCCGCCGCTGGCCGCCGGGCCGGGAGGAGGGCGGGGGAGGGCTTTCCCACAATGCTTTGTGGGGACGTTGACAAGTGGATCCAAGATGGCGTAGAAAGTAATGACAGGTAAGTCAGGACTTCCCCATTCGCCCTCCGCGGGGGCCGGGGGCGGCCGGGTCCGGCTGGCGAGAGCTCCGGGGAGGCCTCGGGGGAGCCTCGGTGCCCCGCAGCCGGCCCAGCGGCCGAGCGAGGGCTGGCGGCCGGGCCGGAGGCTGAGCGGTGCCGGCTGGAGAGGGCCCTGTGTCTGCGGAGGGGCCTGCAGCGGCAGCCGCTCGGGGGCTGTTTACGGGCAGGCTCGGCCGGAGCCCCGGGGGCTGTCGCGCTCTCCTGGCGCCCTGCAGTCGCCGGCGGGCCGGCCGGAGCGGCCCTGCGCCCGGAGCAGTGGGGGCAGGCGGCGGGGCCAGCCCGGAGAGCCGGAGGTGCCTTGCACAACCCCGGCTTCCCCCGGCTCCGGGGGTGCTCCGTCAGGGAGGAATGTGGGGGGATGTGGAGAGGTGGGAGGCAGCTTTGTTTTTGTAGCGGGCGGGGCGGGAGGGGACGGCTAGCGACATCCAGGAAATAACAATAATAAAATAGTAGGAGTTTTTTTTTTTTTTAAAAAAAAAAAGTGAGATAGGATTTGTTGAACGACGGAAAAATAAATTGAAAGAATTTAACAGCTACTGGAAAATTAACCATCGGAGCGATTGGAGGATCAGCAGATGAGCTTTTATTTTTGTTTTCTGCAAGAGGCTTTGCCAGGGCCAAGCGGTTAGAAGTTGTGAGGTCTAACACAGATCCTGAGATCACATTTTATAGGATGCAGCTATTGTGAAACTGAAAATAGGAGAGTTTATACTGCTAGGTGCTGTACGGTCCTCCTAGCAGAGCCTATATGTATACATTTAGGGCAAATCCCAAATAAGGGAAGGATATATGACCCTTCTAGGGTGGGTCATGTCCTTTTATGCATTTCCAGATGAGTGAAGTTGATTAGCTTCAATGCATTGTTAGTTGAACTGTTGCAGTTTGATCATAGTAACGTGATTAAACATATCATTGGTGGAAATGAAGAAATAACTACAGGGAAACAGTTGCAAGGTTGCTTTCCAATTAATGACAAGATGAGTAAGAGGTAACAAGGTAATAGGATTTCTGGACTATCAGAGGTATAGCAAGCTTGTGATGAAGTTTAAAATAACATGATGTATTTTGCTTCTCACATTGAAGAAATAAAACAAGTCAGTTGTAAGACACAAAAGTGTCCTAAAAACGAGTGTCCTTGTTGATAGACTGAATGCATCATAGAATCATAATCCTGTTGGGATGGTTTGAATTGTTAGGAGTCTCCTGATGTTGTTCTCAGTAAATAGTATAATTGAAGCAAGGCAAAGTATTAAATATTTCTCCTTCTCTTAATATAAATAAAGAAAAGACACATTACTTTGTAAAAATGACAAAAATCCCAAAAAACTTAAATGAAGTGATATTTGGCAAGTTTGAATTGTTTTTCAAGTCATGTTACTAGGATAGGGAGGTTTTAAATTCACTTGTTTGAGTACTTTTGAGTCCCAACAAACTGTGAAGGTAAACGCTGGTTTTGTTTTTGGTTTTGTTTTTTGTTTTGTTTTTTTTTTTTAAATGACAAAGCTTGTTTGATTGGGATGGTTTGGGAATGCTGGGTTGCTTCCTTGTTCTCTCTAGTGAGGACCTGATTTTGAATGTGCAGTTGAAACTTAGAGGAAGGTGTATGAGTGACCACCATGTTCCCTCCCCGGGTTGCAAACCAAGGAATTGTCTCTTGGATGAATCAGACTTTGGTAGGCTTAGCTCTTCCCGCACAGAAATCGCGAGTGGCGAAAGCTGAGTTAAGCTTTTTTTTTGTTGAACCTTAATTAGCAGGACAGTTTTTCTTTACTGTTAAGTGAAGGAACATTTTATGTGTTATTACTGATAAAATTGAGTTCTCTTTGTAATTTGTTATGAAAGCAGAAATGACTTTTTTCCTTTTTTCCCTAGCTGAAATTGCATTTCTATTATCACTCCTCACCTCTGTGAATTTTTTTTGGACTTATGAAACTTACAGAGTGTGTATTTCCCCTCCTTTAATTCATAGGAACATGCTGCCTTTAAGTGAGCCAGGTGAATTTTCCTATGAAAGAGGCTTATTAAAGTGATTGCTTTAGGACTTGAAAGGTTGCAGTATCTGGGTTTGTTGGCTTTTTGTTTGTGTGTTTACTATTGCTGTGGTGGGGGTGTGGTGGGGTTTTTTTTTTTTTTTTTTTTGGGGGTTTNTTTTTTTTTTTTTTTGGGAGATTGTTATTTGTGTCTCCCCCGCAGACTAAAAATTACAGGGAGATGTGGGAACAGGACCTTAATCTGTAGTGTGTCCCAGTTCTGCTCCTTGATGTGTTGTGGAGGATTCTTTCCTTTCATGGAATCTCACTGGTTTCAGAGAAGTTGCTCCTGGCCTTTGGGGTCTGTAATAGTAGACCTGGTTGCAGAAGGACTGTAGTTTGCAGGGACCTCTGCTGGAAGGGTAGATCCATGGAGAAATTCCTATCTCAAAAAATGTAAGAAACAGTGTCTAGAAGGTTTGAAGTGGTAATATTTCCTAGTGGATGGGGTACAGGTGGAGAGATCTGGACAGCCTGATAAAAATCATTCTATTAGTTTGTTTCCTTTTGAAGGAATTCAAAACAGGAGTTGTAAATCTTACCAACTTGTAGAGCCTCAAGGCCTATGGGTGAAGGAACTAGGCAATATTAGTACTAATGTTTTCCAACTCTCTTAATTTCATTGTCTGATGAAATATTTTCTCCATTGTTGGCAATTATTTTTGTAACTAAAATTCCCTTTGCAGTTATAGCTGAGTATTCTTTCTGACTTTGAGTGTGGTTTCTTCAATTGAATTTTTATTTGTTGCTTACTACCATCTTGCATTTGCTGCTGTACTTCATTCTTGGTGTTTTCATTTTAGTAATGGCAGAAGCAATTGCTGGGAGCGATTCAGATTATTAGGTGAAAGCCCTTGAATCTTTCACCTCACTGGCATTCCCTTCTGAGGTCAGTGGTACCTAGATAGGTTTGGTAGCAGGAGTGAAATCTAAATTAGCCAAGCCTTTAGTGATAATTTAAATCCTGTCCCCTGTGGACAGCCTGGCTAACTAGGGAAAGCCGTGGGTGCTGGCTTGGGAGGAGGAGAAGGAAGGATGGTGTCATTCTGCTCTAGCTTAGGGACAGAATAGTTGGACAGCTGGCACTCCCCCCGCCTTGGGGATCAGTAGACCAAGAATCCTCGTGAACGGGAATCCTGTCCTTATGTTTTCTCTAGCGTTGTTAAAGGCTTCTTCCTCGAAGCAGATAGATCCTCGATGTTCCTCCTTGTGCAAGGGCACTAGTGGTTAATCGTGGGGGGGAGAGCAGCAAACTGTAATCCTGAACCTCCTTCCTGCTCGCCTGTGACAACCCTTTCATCAGTTCTCACTTTTTTGTTGAGATCCTAAGGCAAGCTCCCATTGCCACTACATGGTATAGGCATTTGTCCTCTTTAAATGGAACTAATATTTATGGGTTAGATTATCAGAACAAACAAGACCTTCCTTTTTTTGTTCTTGTGCTTTTTTTGTTCTTGCTATTTCTTCTGTGGCCTCTGGCAATAGTCAGCGCTTGTGTTTATGTATATCAGTGACATATTTAAAGACACTGTGCTTTATATGTTTGATTTCTCACTCCCTTTGGTAAACTTCTGTGGTTATCATTCTGTTTTCAGCAAGGAAGAAAAGAGAGGGAATATTGAAAAAGAGAGACTGCTTTTTCTGAAGTTTGCACACAGCATTGGTGGGGAATTACAAAAAGGAAGGAATCTTGGTCTGCTAGACATTGGGAAAGTAAACACTTGTTTTCCCCTAGTGTTTATTTTGGAGAAGGAGGAAGAAAATAACTAAACTTTACAGACAGTGAAATTAGGAGTCTGCAAGGCCAGACCACTCCACAGAAACAGGCCAGCTTCTGCTGATGATTTTATTATGGTGCTATTGATATGTAGCTGGAGTTCCTTGCTCAAAACCAATTTTGCTTACTGAGCTTTCATCTTCTTTTTGCACAAATGTTTGCAACATGAGGCTTCAACCAGAAGCAACCACTCATGCCTGAGAAACACAGAAAAGTGAATATTACTGTAGGGGAGATGCTTCAGAATTTAAGCAGGGAGTTTGTAATTACCCATGGCTGAGAATATGTTTTTCTGTTCTATTATCATTGTTCTGCCAGCTGAAGTTAAAGGATACTTAAAATGGCTATAATATAATGTCCAAATATTTCTCTATCATTTCATATGCAAATGAATTGTAATGAATTTAGTAGAATTGCAGTGGTTATTTACCCGGTCTTTTCTCAGAGTCCTCCAAAATACCAAATTGCAGACTTATGACAGGAAAGGAGATAAGAAATCATAGATTACAATCTTTTTCCTCCATAAATGTAATTTTGCTGCACTGAGAGGTTCCATTTCATGACTAAAAGGTTTTGAGTGATTACTGTGGCCCTGTCCTACCTCTGAATGAATACCACCTATCAAATTCTCTGAGTGGCATGGGGTCTTTGTCAGATGTTAAAAGACAATTACCTTAGCAAGAAGGTAATTTAACATAGCACTGTTCATCTTTCTCAGCACACAGTGTTGCTGAGTTGGTAGCAAAGTTTTTGTGAGTGATTGTTATGTAAAGAGATGTTTTGGAGGTGTAACTGTAAAATGTTGTGTGATTTGTTTCTGTTAATTTCAGGAAGTACCACTTGAATGAAGAATGGTGTGACCGAGGTGGATGTTCTTAATATTTGATTTATATGTGGTTTGGGGGAAATACATGTGGTGATCTCTTCTGTTGGTAACAGCAGGAAGGCTGACGGTTCTCTGAGCTGTAGGGACTAAACATTAGAAGAAAAAGGATAGTAGAATTATGTTAGGTATGAAATTTTGAATGTCAGAGTGGCAGGAAGTAAAGGGTAGAAATGTGAGCAGTGTGTGGATTTGTCTGAGCTGGTTTATGGTAGTTAGATTAAGTTAATGAGAAATTATCTTTTCAGTATGAAAGTCACAGGTCTTTTTTTTTTTTTTTTGGTAGTTATATATAACAAAAATTACTGTATTCATCAGAACACAAAAAATGTCAATGCTTAAATACACTTAGAAGATCTCTCTGAGCCCTTCAGACCCCATGGCAAAAAGTAAATAAATTAACACAACAAGAGCTGGCTTTAAGATTCCTGGTTGTTAGTAATGTGGCACGGGTGTTTAATTTGCTGGAAAATATTTAGTGGTTCAGCAAACCAAGAAAGTAGCAAATCTTTGTGGATGTAGTAAATGGAGAATGCCACAAATGAAAAGCATAGTGGTTTTGGCAGCATATAAAAATAGTGTTTTTTCCTCATATCTTACAATAAGTGATAAATCTTTTGTGAAAATTTCATTTTATCCTGGGATAATTGTGGGGGGACAAGAACAGGCAATGTGCTTCTGTTCCCAAGTAATGTTCCTTTGGTGCTCTCAACGAAATCCTCCATCAGCTGGCTGGAATTCCCAAATCCCGTTGACCAGCCACATAGCTGCCTTGTGTCTGCTCCTCTGCCATCCCAGGAGCCAGGATTTGTTGGGCTTTTCTGGTTGCCTACACAGGGAGGTCGTTAAGGGGAATGTTTTTTAGCATACCTCTGGATCAGCGCTAACGTGGTGTTGTTGCTGAGTGCTGTGGGTATTTCATGGCAGTGATGTTTTTGATTATAGATGTTTGTGCTAATGGTTTTGAGGTAACTGTGCTCTGGCCATATCTTAAGACACTCACACGTTTGGAATGGTGCAGGACATTTGTTTTGTCGTTTGAATTGACTGATATTACTTGGCTGTAGCTTTGTTTATATTTGTTTGGCTAGGCCAGACACTGCTTTTCTTCTCCCAAAGTTTTGTCAGAACTATGCAGTTAACCACAGCAGGATCGTTACTCATTCCTGCTGATGTCTGTTCTTTGAGTGGGGTTTGAAATACGTGACTGAATCTCTAATGTTCATCTCAGAAGGAATGAGCGAAGTGAATGCCATTGGGAAACTTGGGGTGTTTTGGATACAAGTTATGGTGCTGCCTGTAGGGTTTGCTGTGTGAGGAGAGTGTGAGAATCCATATTCCGTTCTCCAGAGAAGGTTTAAAAATTGAACCTGTTGGTAGCATCATGTTTCTGCATTTGAAGAGAGGAATCGGAGATGTTGTGAAAGCATTATCTGGATGCAGAGAGGTTAATATTAAAATATAGAGCTAGAAGACAACTCCCCAAACCAGGCTTAGCTATATTATGCCAAAGTAGTTGAAACCTGGCTGCATAAGACTGAATTTCAAAGGTTATTTACAATAAAGATAGCCATTTTTAGTGGTGGAGGTTAGTTACTGCTTTGAACTTTCAAAATAGCACACAAAAATATCATAGGCAGTTACATAATAGGTATGGTTTTGGGAAAGATGTGTTTGGAGTGTCTGTGGGTGGCACGATTGTGTTATTAAATCTGTTATGGTAGGACCCTTTGTGCTAAGTGCTGTATAAATGGGTAACAAAACCCCTCAGTCAGTGTTACTCACTGCAAGAATAAGTCTAAGTTCATTCTAATGCTGCAGTGAAGACTTGGGTACATTGAAAGAAAATTTTCCTCTTCTGTATCACATCTTTCTGTCTTGTTTCTGTGTTCAGTTCATTAACTGGGCACTCTATGTGATATAACTGATAGTCAGAAGGAAGATTTTTACATTTTTTTGTGTCGTGAATGGATTGCAAGAGTGATGCATATTTTGCATCTCAGACAATAAACTTGGGGGTTTTTTTTAATCCAGCTGTAAAACTGATACAGACTTGTAGCCCGTCTGCATTTGCTCTGGTGGTCAGAGTTGTCCTTCAGGTAGATCTCTTAGTTATATAAGAGGTGTGGTGCTTTGCATTATGGGGACACATCAAGAGTGGAGAAAGTTCTGTGAAATGAAAAGTTGACACCTGAGGAAGGGCTGTCCCAGCAGCCCTACAATATCCCTGTTAAGCAGAGAAAACGTGGAGCTGAGCTTTGGAGTTTGACTGGGGTTTTCCAAAGGGGATATTCTGTGAGAAATCATGTCTTAATGTAAAAAAGTACTACTGTTGCTGAAATCCACATGCAGCTGTATTGGAGGAAGCCGCGAATTGAACACAAGACTGAAATTTAGGAACTGCTAATTTTGCTTGTCTCAGAGACTGACTCAACTGGTGAACTTTGGGAACTGAACTGTGTTGAAGTGTTCTCTGAAGACTGCTGTGTAAGTGGCAAGTTCAGTCAGCATCACGGAAACCTTTGTGACTCCTGTTGTCTTTAAACTTCTGAAATAACATTTGTAAATATCCTGATCTGTGTTTTGTGTTGAAATGATGCTTGGGAATCTTCTCTGAATCCCCTTTGCCTTCCCTGGGAACAGTTTTGTACTTGCCTGGCATTTTGAAAATCAGGTGAGGGGAGTGTAGTTACATCTACACAGATATACCTGTCTATCATAGAGCAGGTATTTCTCACAAAGGACTTTTGGCAATATCTTGTGACTCAGCAGAGAAGAATATTGGTAATTGTATGGCTATGTAAGACCTTAGGATTAATGGTGTTCACTTTTTGGGGCATGAGATTATTAGTAAATATTGTAATTTGAAGTGTGGAGATACACTCAGGAGCAAGGCCATCTTCTGTTGTTCATGTGATTAAAAGGGAGATTCTGCCACAAGTAGTTCGTAGTTTTAAAACTTGTGGATTGTGGTGTTTTAAAACAGCTTTTAGAACATGAGTACTGTATTCTGCAATGTGTGTTTGAGTTTGAGGCTAGCAGGTTGGTGCAAGCTCCATGGAGAGCTTGGCTGGTCCTGCAGTGCTGATTTTTCCCTTTGTTTTTCTCTGGCAAATTTCATTAAGAGAAGCAAAGATTAAATTACTTTTCTAATGCATTTTTTTAAAGTAAGTAATTGGTGATGTTGTTATGGGGATAAAATGGTAACCATGGGACAACATTTCAATTAAAATGCCCTCATCTTGGCTAAGTGTGAGAAACTCTACTCACAAAAAGCAGGAAGAACACACAGGTATACGGAGTACAAACCACCTCAGCTGGGGATTATGAAAGATTGTTTACGTGAGGATTTTCTCTGAAGGAGCCAAAAGCACTTTAGGTGGGGCAGAAGCACCACCTATTATTATGTTACCTGATGCTTACTATGACATACTCCTCATTTCAGTTGGTTATTACTTGCCAAATTTTAATTATTTGGGCTGAAATTTCCCATGGTAGGTGTCTAGTACAGGCCGACTTTTTGGGTGCTGCACATGGAACGAAGGGTTCTGCCAACAAGATTAAGTCTCAAAATTGGGCAAAAACCCCATTCTTATGTTCACAATAAAGTAGAAAACATTTCTAATGACCTGTAGTGCTGCTTTGTACAAAGTTGAGCTGAGATATAATGTGATGTTCCTGCCAAGGATGTACTTGTTATCGACCCTGCGCAAATCTGCTCAGCACTGGTCACATTAGCATTTAGCACAGATCTAAAAGATCATCCCCACAGCGACTAGATTGCAGCTTGAGCTAGGTAGGATTTCTGTAGAATTTGAATGGTAGGGCTAGGTAGGATTTCTGTAGAATTTGAATGGTAGGGCTTCTGCATTCCTCCCCCGTATGACTTTGGGCAAAAAAAAAAAAAAAGAAAAAGAGTATGGAGAACTGCCCTTCTGTACTGCTTGCACACAGTTCCTCTTTCTTACCAGCTCTACCTTCATGGAGCACAGAGGAAGCAGCAACTGCATTTAAACACAAGATGCAAAATGTAGAGTTTTGCAGAATATGTAGAACAAATGTGGCTGAACATGGAGATTGAGACAGAAAAATATTAGTGTTAGAAAGAAATAGAAGGGAGTCTGAACTGTGTGGGTACATGTAATCTATTTCCTAATGCTAATGCAGTTGTTTGTTGGAATACAGTGTCACTATTTGCATAAATTACTGCTTCAGAAATGGAGTAGGGAATATAAAAAAAAAAAAAAGGCAAGTCACACTTAAGCCCCATCTTTGCTACACTTCATTTTCTGTATTTCTAATGAAGCTCTCATGTTGTGATGTGGAGAAATGCTGAATGCTCAGAAGTCCCTCTGCAGACACTGGGTATTCCACTTTGATCGTGTAAAGGGTTGTATAATAGAGGGCAGAGCGTAATGGGGAAAAAAATCACTTGTAGTTGTCTTAATCTGAATACGAGAAATTTATATTAAAGCCAAAAGTTTCTATATTTTAATGACTTATTTCTTTGTAAAATGGGAGTAGTGTCAGAAGGAAAAATATATTTTCTTAATACTTGTGAATTGCTTGGTCACGGTGTTTGTAAGTAGTATTGAAAAGTTAATGAATACATTAAAATGCAGTCTCCAGAAGCGGATTTGAGTAGCAGGCAGTAAATAAGGCCTTGGGCTCTCTGCTGACATATTTAACTGTATGTCCATTAAGCAGGCAGCCTCTCCTCTGCCTGCTCATTCCTCCAGGTAGCCCTTGGAAAATACAGTTTGCGACTAAGCCAGTTAGAGGCAACATCACAGTGCAGATACACAGGAGGGCCAACATCAGCTTGTGCAGATACTTTTGTTGTTATGTAGCCTTGGAATATCAAACCTTACAACCTAGTATTTGTAGTATGATTTTAATGACTGCAATAAGTGTATGTATTTGCTTTGTGTAACTAGGAATCTTGTATCTGTCAGTTATGGGTGGCTTTCAGACAAAGCGAGTACGTGGCAGGTAGATGTGCTTTGACTTGCCATGTCTTTTGCTTAGTTTGATCAAGGTAAGTGATGTTTTCAGACAGCTGTGTGAAAAAGGATCCTTTTAAAGGCAGGAGATGAAGTTATTAGGGATACTGGTGTGGTGGATGGGGTGATTACAAGTGCTGAGGTAATGAGCTTCTCAGACTTTGTCAAAGATGGGCGGTTTGTCCATATGTAAATGTTGCTGCCACTGGCTATGTAGAGGGTCCTTTCTGCTATTCCAAAACGAAGAGGTTTTAGGTTACTAAAGTGTTAATAATCGCTTAATAAAGTGTCTGTGCCAAAATCATAACAAGCACGCAATAAAATCTTAACTCATTGCTGTCTGCTATGTATGTAAAGTGGTTTAAAGAGCACAGAGATCCAGATGTGGAAGGCATTTGCTCTTAACAAAAATATAGCAGCAATTGAGATTACTGTTGTTATGTGAATGGTAAACCACCCACAGGCACTTCTTCCTTTCTCAGTAAATGTGGATGTGTTCATTCTATACATTAAATCTGCAGGATCAGACTCAAGGCTCTGTTTATGTGGCCAGAGATCTCTTATCCTCATAATTTATGGTGCTCTCTTTGGTTTTGCAATGTGGAAGGATAATCTAAGTATTTAATGGTAGGGGACATCATGAACATCTTAAGTCCTTTTATTTCCCTTCCTAAAAATCAAGCATATCATGTTCCTTAGAGGCCACGTAGCAGAAGTTCTTGCTGCTGTTATGCTGTATAATAAAACCTTGAAATAAGCTTTCCTCATTCTGTATGCTCCATTTCAGATTTAAAATCATTTTTGGAATGTAAAGTAGGGTCATTTTGCCTGGAGTTGTACAACATTAACCAGAGTAATTCAGTTATTTCAGAAAACTGATTAGATTGTCCTCTCTCAAGGGTGGAGACTTTTGTATTTGTTCTGTAAGGTGTGCAGTGCGTTTCTGAGCACTGTGTATAACCAATATTACTAACTTCATCCATGATTGCAATAAATGAGTCCAAAAGTTATTTGCTATTATTATTCTTAAAACAAAGCAAAAGCTCCTTTCCGATCACTTTTCTCTGCACCTTGCACATGAAAGATACTCCATCCCTTTTCTCTCTGGTCAATTAAGTCTTTGACATTGATATGGTGCCCTATCGTTAACTACTCTCATTTCATTAAATGATTTTTGAGTGTGGGATTGTTTGTGATGTGTATGTCAGGACACTTGGAAAGTGCTGCTGCTTCTTGTCTAAGTGGCTTCTGTATTTTGTGCAGCTGTGTTTTATTCCTTCCTGGGGGCTTGAATAAAATGCTTTTTTGTCTTAAGGCAAAGATAAGTTTATCATTATAGGTAAGTAAAACAAATAGATAATTAATTTTCACTTATCTAAAGGTACTTGAGTGGTATTTTGCAGTACTATAAAAACATCACATAACGTCAAGTGGTGCAAGCATGCTTTGAGATGGCATCATCAGAGATGCCAGCGCAACTGTATAATATAACAGTAGATAGTTATATTATTCTCTGTTTTGTTTCCCTATGTTATTGTAATTCCCTGTATGGACACACACATGCAGTTTGTTTGCTGTCTCTTGGTAGTTGAACACTGGAGAGCCCAATGAAGGGCTGCAAAGATGCTGGGGGACCTGGAGCGTCTCTGTGAGGAGGAAGGGCTGAGAAACTTGGAGAAGAGCAGCCTGAGAGGGGAGCTGATCAATGCTGATCAGTAGCTAAAGGGTGGAGGCCATGAGGATGGGGCTGGGCTCTTTTCACTGATGGTCAGTGACAGTACAAGGAGCAGTGGGGACAAACTAGAACATACCTGTGGAAATTTAAGTGTCTTGTCAGTGTTTTCCTAATAATTTTGAGTGAGTAGGAGCTAGAAGATTCTCCAGTCACAGGGGTTGTGTCCATACTAATTTTTTGACTTGTGAAATGTTACTTTCTGTATTATGAAAACAGTAAAGTTTAGAGGTCTTTATATGTGAATTGCTTATCTCTCAGTCAAAAATAGCGTCTGTAGTCTAAAAGGTTTGGAAACTGCTTTAGTGAAACCTAGATCCTTGAGCAGTTAAGCTATTGAATGCAGTTTGTAGCTTTTATCATTATGGACAAGAAAAATAAATAAGATTTTTACTGATGAGTGATGTTTTGGTTCAGTGCTGTCTGCTGGGTAAATGGCAGCACGTGACAGTAACTGATGGGGTAACATGTCTTGGTATCAATAAAAGACTGAATTATAATTTATCCTTTCCCTGGGTGGATTTGAAAAGTCTGGGTCCGTTATTTGTCTTGTTACACATTTTTCATAAATCTCGCAGCATCTTCGGTCTTTGGACTTCTGTGAAATTCAGTTCTGATTGACTTGAAGTTCAGAAGTTACTGAATAGGACAAAGCAAAAACCAATCTGGTAGATCTCTTCAAGAGAATTGCTGGGCAGTTACGATAAACAGTCTGTCTTGTCTTGATGTATTACCCCCATTTATTATGTATTTAAACCTTCTGTCCAGTTTGGTGGCCAGCATTTCCAATTGTGAGAAGAGCTGAGAAATCACAAAGGGTTAGGAAACTCGGTGTGGTCACCACACGCATTTCCTTCGAGAGTGCAGAACGAGCTGAATTCCTGCCCTGCTTTCTCTGAGCCTCTGCCAGCTTGACCGCAATAGGCAATGGAACGGCAAAGCCTTCTCCTCTCCTTCCCTGCAGTACAGTGGGCTGTTAACAGGAGGACACAGCTGAATAGCTTTGGCAAGGAATATTTGGGTGCTTATTTCTCACAGCAGAGCTGTTTGAAGAGTTATGGATTGTAATGGGAGGCAGCTGGAGAGGCTCTTCCCCTGCATGTTCCCCATGGCAATGGGACTCATTCATTTGCTTCAGTTTGTGAATCCCAGGATGTGGCTCTTAAGTATATTCAATTGACAGTAAATTCCTACCAATCTCACTGTAGGACTGCAAGTTGAACATCATTGCTTTAGCATAAATCTTTATAAGAGATGTTAATGTCTGGTTAAAATATGCAAATATTTACTGACTTGTCTACTGTTTGTCAGCTTGGCATGCAAGACCTTGGATCTGATCCTTCTGTCTTGGCAGACATTGGGAATTTTGCCAATAACATTAATGGGAACAGCATTGTGCCCTCTAATCTGTTTGTTTATGAAGTACAGCGAGAGTTATCTGGCTAGATGCTTTACAGTGAATTGAAAAAGCATCTGTTTGAATTTTTTGGGAACACATCACATGCTTTAACTTACCATTATCTGAATGTATGGACCCTTTGATTCCATAGAATACATTGTTAAGCTGTGAAGCATGAAAATACACAGTCATGAGTTAAAATGCTGTGAAACACTAAAATTTTAGTTCACAATGTTCTCTCCTCCTACACTGATTTTTATTTTGAAGTTGGATTCATCAGACTGTGGAGTAAATCTTCAAAAGCTCCCTTTGCACCAAGCAGGCGTAGTGTTTACTTGAGAGTGAATGACTGTGTAGATCATTTTGTTTATCACTCTTCCTCCTCAAGTTGTCCCTTCTGCCATTCCCAGCCCCCTCTGCAGTTCTGGAGGGGAAATGTGGAGTTCTATTTGGAGGTTAGGTTTTAGTTACTCTTTTAATGTTTGTTTACAAAATCCCTTTGGAAAGAAGGCAAAATACTCATCAGGAACACTGAGCCTGAAAATCATTAGTTGTAAGGAGAACCCCAAATCCCTCACAGCTCATTGAAATAAACACTAAGGTTTAAGTTACACCAGTTGGAACTAACCAGATCTTTTAAATGCTATTTTGTGGAAGCTAAGCTGAGCACAACTTGGCCTTCAAAGAACTGTAAGATCAGTAAGTTTTCTTTGGCTTAAAGGCAGGAGTGTTTTGGAGGTCCAAAGTATGATGCCAGGATAAGATTTCTGGATTACCCAGTGAGGAAGAGTTGAGTAAACTTCTGTTGTGCTCTGGTCTGGATGATGCTTTACTGTGTTATCAGGTGGAACTCATAGGCACTGTGTTAGCTGTTTACTTGAGTGCATAAATTGGGAGCCTTTCTGTAGGCAGCACAGCGCTTCTGTGCGATGATTCAAAGCTGAGCAATGCTTTGAATTGACCACTGACAGTAAAGGCTGACAGATAAGACATTGTGCCTGAATATCTGAGGTAAGTCCACCTATTTTAGATGTGTAACTTGCTGATGGGAATGCACCTGTTTCCTGTTTCTTCATATTTTGAAGATGTACTGAAGTTTGCCATTAGAGTCAATTGTTCTGTAAGATATAGAAAACTGCTGTTCTGTAATATACAGAGCAGTAAGTTCTATTCAATAAAATAAAATTGAATTTTTTTTTCCTAATCTCCAGTCTAAATCTGCCCTTCTCAAGCTTCAATCCATTCCCTCTCATCCTGTCACTGCAAGCTCTTATAAAAAGTCCCTCTGTGGCTTTCTTGTAGGCGTCCTTCAGGTACTGAAAGGCTGTTATTAGGTCTCCTCAGAGCCTCCTGTTCTCCAGGCTGAACAACCCCAGCTCTCTCAGCCTGTCCTTATTGGGGAGGTTCTCCAGCCCTCTGATCATCTTCATGGCCCTGCTCTGGGCCTGCTCCTGCAGTTCCATGTTCTTCTTGTGCTGGGGCACCAGAACTGGATGCAATACTCCAGATGGGGTCTTATGAGAGTAGAGGGGGAGAATCACCTCCCTTGTCCTGGTGGTCACACTTCTTCTGATGCAGCCCAGCACATGGCTGCCTTCTGGGCTACCAGTGACCATTGCTGACTCATAGTGAGTTTTTCATCAACTGACACCACCAAGTTCTTTTCCTTGAGACTGCTCTTGAGCCACTCCTCACCCAGCCTATATTTGTGCTTGGGATTGCCCTGACCCAGGTCTAGGACTTTGTACTTGGCCTTTTTGAACTTGTTGGCTTGGGCCCATCTCTTAACCTAAGTCCCTCTGGGTGGCATCCCTTTCCTCTAGCATGGCAGCTGGACTACACAGCTTAATGTCATCCGCAAACTTGCTGAAGGTGCACTCGATGCCACTGTCCATGGCACTGACAATGATGTTAAATAGCACTGGTACTACAACAGAGAAGATTTTGAGAGATCCTGGGTGTAATTTGCATTCACATAATCTAGTCTCAGTTGCTAATTTGGGTAAAGCTCCAGTGACCAAAACTGGGAGCATGGGTTTTTAAAGAGTCAGCAGGAAGAGCTATATGCCTCTGAGGAACAGTTTCAAGCACTCAGAGTCTGAAGTAGATGGTGCAAGTACTCAGTAAATGTGCATGTTTGTGTCTGCACATGTGGATATAAATGGAGTTGAAATGAAATTGGAAAGCTTGACTGGATCACTTTCCATATGTTGTCCATGTACTGGGTGGTGTGGGTTTTTTTTGTTACAATTAGCTAATTTTTGTTTTAAACTACACTGCAGCAGTTCCTCATCTATCACAGTGTTATCCCTGCACTGTGACTTGAGTGGGTTTTTTAATTGCCCTCAAAAATACTGCAAATATGACTCAGTTTAGCCAGTCAGCCAAACAGCCTGATCCTGACTTCTCTTGGCTCAACTTAATCCACAGGTTTTTGCTTGGGGGCAGTTATGTGCCCTGAAGTGCTCTCTAAATCTTCAAGTTGACCAAAGAATTTGTGTTGCCATTGCAGTACAGTAGGCTGCTGGTGAGTGTGTAAAATCCAGTTCCCTAGTTCAGTATTTATCAAAACAACTAATACAAGACAGTAAGTAATATGTTGCTTTCTTTTACATGGCACCAGGTTGCAGAAGAAGGGCTGGATAACAGCCTTCAAATGCCTGTCAGTTCTGCTGGCTAGGTCAGTTAGAATGGGATCTGTATGTCATCAGTTCTTTGGGAATAAACACACAGAAGCTCTGCTCAGACATTTGGTCAAAGGAATTTTGGTTATATGTCAGCCAGGAAATGAGGAAATCAAAAGTACAGCAGAGTTCATGAAATCCTCTCTCTCTCTTTTTTTTTTTCTGTCCCTTGAGAGGAAAACATATTGTACATGAGAAAAACATCAATTAACTGGCGTAGTACTATTGAAGCACAGCCTAGATTTGGAAAATTCACTGTGGCCTAGAATGTAGGCCACAGCCACTCACTCCTCCCCCCTCCCAGCAAAAATCACTGTAATTTTCAGTTGTATCTGGAAAGGATCCCTGTATAAACAGCTTAAGAATACCTAACATTTATATAATTGAAAATATGTGCTGAAGTGATCCAGCTGAGTGTCTTTGATGTTAATAGAATTAATCCATGAATGGATTTACTCATATGTATGGAAATGCAAAACCTTCCTGCCTGTTCCTATTCTGATTAAAGATGGGGACTCATTTTTAGCAGAAAAGGAAATACCTGGATGAATGAGGTAATATTTTGTAAGGTCACTATTAAGAGAGAGGCATAGATCGGAGATCTTTATCAGAATAACTACAAAGTGTTAATCACAGAGCACAGAATGTTAGGGGTTGGAAGGGACCTGAACAGATCATAGAGTGCTCCAGGGCTCTGTCACCCTCACAGTGAAAGAGTTTTTCCTTATGCTCATGTGGAACCTCCTCTGCTTCACCTTGAACCCATTGGCCCTTGTCCTGTTTTTGGACATCACTGAACAGAGCCTGTTCAGTCCCCCCTTCACATCTTTATAAACATGAATGAGGTCACCCCTCAGACTCCTCTTCTCCAAGGAGAAGAGCCCCAGCTCCCTCAACCTGTTCTAGGCAGAGAGATATTCTCCTCCATTCAAGCATCTTTGTGGCTCGACGCTGGACTCTTTCAAGCAGTTCCCTGCCTTGAACGAGGGACCCAGAACTGGACACAATGCTCCAGATGCAGCCTCACCAGGGCATAGTGGAGGGGGAGTAGTACTTGTGTGCCTTTATTTTTGGGAATATACATTGTTGTATGAGAAGTTTTTTATATAAATGTTGTAAAAGGGAAGGAGATGTAAGTAAAAATTGCCCTTTAAGTTTCTATACTAATATTGAAAATCAGATTTCAGGAATGGAAGGGAACACACAGAACACTGTGGTATAATATATAAGAAATCTTGTTTACCTTTCTATTGTATATTGGTTTAGGCAGGTGTTAATGAGAAAAATGGGATAGGGAATAATTTCTCAAGGTAGGAAAATGCATTTATTTGACCTTTGGATTAACTTCTTAAACTAATGTAACTTGGAAAACCTGAAAGTATCAAATATAAAGGAAGCTTTTTGCAGTGAAGGTGGGCCAAAGACAGTTGTTTGAGATCTAGAATTGCAAATATTGATAGCATGCTGCTTACAAACAGTGAAAAAGAGAGCTCTTACTTTGTTCTCCTCTCTTCTGTTATCAGAACATATTTTCATGAAGTCACTTTTAAAGCACAACATCTCTAGGAACTTCTATCACAGTTAAATATGGCAATGAAGGGAGGAACTAGATAGGGATTATAGAGGTACTTTGGTTTTCTACTGATGGTTCAGGTTGTGCATAACCATTTGTCTCAGTTGATTGGCAGATGTCTTCTCTTGTACACACGTTCTTATCACAACCGTTCCAATTGGGTTTTTTTCCTCTTAAAAACATTTACTTAAAAATTATTTGAGCAGTTCTGCATAAAGGTGTTGTTGTGATCAGAAGTATCTAGGCTTTCTCAGATCTAAGTGTGAATAAGCTGAGAGAGGGAAGAGACAAATGGTTTCCTGTTGGCCTCCGGTCCTTTCTCATTCATCCTTGTCCATCTATGTTGTGCTTCATCCAGGGAGAGGTAGGAGCTCCTTCCCCTGAGTGCAGGTGAGGGGTGCTTTGAAGAGCAAGGTGTGGTGGAGCAAATGGCTGCAGGCTGAGAAAAGAGCAGTTGGTGGATGAGATGTGTTTCTTCCATGAGATGTATTTCTTCCAAAGCAAAGATCGTGTTGCCAGGGAAGACCCCAATGCCTCTCTGTAGCAAAGTGCTTAAATTCATGCTGACTTCAGAATTTGAAACCACTGCTTATATTCTTAAAATCTGTCACAAGTTTAAATACCTTCTTGAGTTAGAATCAAAATTGAGAAGTTGGGAGCAGTGGAGAGAAGACTGGGAAGAGGTTAGCTAGTGAGGAAGTTTGGGATAGGAAGTGCAAATCACATAAAGTGAAGGGGATGTGATACGACACCTTGAGATGGGAATGGACGTTGGTTGGCAAGTTGTCACTGCCATTATGCAGCTAACCAACATTTTATCATCCCCTCTGCCCCCACTCTAGGATTTCTGTCCCTGAGTCATGGCAGACAGAAGACCAGAGAAGTCATGTGAACAAGCATGTGAATCTCTTAAGCAGCAGGATTATGAAGTGGCAGTGAAGCATTGCACAGAGGCTCTCCTTTCCCTCAGCCAGTACCCCCCAGCTCACCTCCCGGAGGCATGCCAGGCAGAAATCGACCGCATCAAAATCGAGACTCTTCTGTATAGAATTGCTTCCTTTTTACAACTTGTGAGTGTGACTCTTTAATAGTATCTAGTGAACTGGAAAGAACAATCAATTATCTTGTACTGTCAAGATGTAAATAAAATTCAGAGTTTTCTTGTGATTGGCATTTGCTTTGCCACAGAATCCTTCTTGATAAGAACATACAAGGCTTCTGTCTTCTAGTTTTCCCTGATCTGTCTATTTTTTGGAATTGGGAATTCCAAGTAGTTTGGGTCCGAATAACAGTTTTTTAAAAGAATGAACAAAAATACTTATTGAAAAAACTTACACATATATAATTAAATATATATTCCAGAAAGGCAAAATACCTGATTTCAGAGTAGGATGCTTATACAGTTATGCTGAATTGCACACCACGTTACCTTGTCTTTAAAGAGCAAGACTGCAAATCTAAACACTTTTAAAAACCAGAGTTAAGAAATGCCAGAATTCAGATGGCTGATTCTTATCCAATTTAGCTCCATTTGCATAGAGTAAAAGACTGTTAGTCTTTTACTACTTGATCATATCCTAGTTTTCCATTGCTAGGCTAGAGCATATCTGGTGAAAGATGTTAACTTTTAGGCTCTGTCAGATTTTTAAATGAACTTCTGGGGTCTTTGTAAAGGTTTGTAAATACAGGGCAATGAATGATAGTTGATGCCATTGCCAAATTTGTGACCTTCCTTTAAAACATCAGAGACCTACAGTTTTTTAAAGGAAAGGACATTACAGTGCTCAGGAATAAACCCACAACTTGCTTAATGAACCTACATTTTCCCTTATCTTTCTGTTTTGGAAATATTATTAGAGATTTCCAGGGGGCCATGACAACCCCAAATCTTCATGTATTTCATACGAGCAATTTCATTTCAAGTAGAAAAAGTTTGGTCAAGTTGTAAGACCTTGCTGGGTAGCTTTCAGCTAAATCTTGGCCATCTGATTCAGGGGCAGTTTTAAGCATTCTTTAAACAGCTGGATTGAACTCTTTTCCATGTGCACAACAGGAATTGGAAGTTTCTTAATTGAATATGTGACCTATCTTAGGATTTCTCAGGGGAAGAGATTCAGAAATAACTAAGGTTGTTTTTCAATGAAAGTTGTGTTACTACAGACTTGTCTTCTCAGAATTATTTCCATAGGGTGTATACAGGTAGGTGCTTAGCAGCATTTAACTGATGCCTCTGAAAATCCTGAGAGGCACTACCTGCATGTTCATCATAGTGAAATCATGGGAGTAAGTCTTCAGGGGCTTTGGAAGAATACTTGTGATCAAAACTTTCCTAGTAAAGATTTGAATTATATAGATCCTTGAAGTCTTATTCTTTTTAAAAAAAAAAAAAAAAAAAAAAAAAAATAATCTGAATTTTTTTACTTGTTTTACTAAGCCAAGTAATTTTTAAAATCTGGTAGGACAGAGTAAAATAAAATACACACCTGACAAATTTCAACAGCAATATATTAGTGCAAGTTAAAAACCAATAAAAATTATGGTGACTAGGAAGGAAAGTTTGGTTTGTATTTTATCCTAGGTGCTGTGAGCCACTTACAAAGGCACATAAAACCTATTCCTTTGCACATTTGTGTTCCTCTTTTAAAATGACAGTTTGCTGAGAATTTGAGGGAAAAAAAAAAATCTAAGAAAGAATTTTATTCTATTTGACATGTGACTGATGTTCTTTATACATTCCATCCAGGAAAAGATGAGGTAATGGAGTCGAAAAAGTTTAAAGAGAGGTATAATTCAAGCATGTAGTTGTTTATGCTGACTGGAATAATGCTATTTTTAAACTTTTCATGTTTTACCTTTCAGAAAAAGTATGGGCAAGCAGATGAAGACTGTAGGCATGGTATGCTTATTCTTTTTTTTTTTTTTTTTTTTTTATTTTACATAGTACAGTGCACAAANTTTTTCTTTTCATTACATAGTGTTATAAATTGCAGTCAGTTGTCTGGATTTTTAAAACCAATGCCCAGATTTGTACTAACACTGTGGTTTTTTTAGCTAGTTAAAATGATGTATCTGCTTTATAATACTTTTTCTACCTTTTTGGGGTCTTTTATTTTTTTTTTTTGCTTGTTTGTTTGTTTGAAGACACATCTCACTATTTTGTAACTAATTTTCAAGTACCAGAACTCAAATGCATGTCTTTGACACAATGGTGCTATTTGGTGTAACAGATGTAACAGCTAGTTTGATAACCTGTTAGATAATAGATATAACAGTTAATTTGGTAGTCTGTCTGGTAACAGATATAACAGCTGGTTTGGTAACCTGTTTGATAACAGATATAACAGATAATTTGATATAACAGATACTTGTAGGATAAACTGGTAGTGTCAGGATTCTTGGGAAGACAAAAGACATCTGCTTGTTCTTGACTTTCTTCCTAGGGACACAGTGGTTTGTGTTTTGGGACTTGATTCAGAGGAAATCCAGATGATGTGCTTTATTCCTGTTTGCTACAGCTTCCAAATGTACATATGTCACTTTGAAGTTAAGCCTTTCCTGTTTCACTGCCTTCTTCAGTCAGGGTGTTTTTAAAGGAATTAACCATCCTGCCTAATGTTCTGTTATTCATGTGTAATGCAAGTGATTAAAAACCCACTGAGAACTCTTGGCTGAGTTTAGGAAGCCTTGGAGCAGAGTTTATCTGGAGCAGAGTTTATCGGGTAGATTTGGAAAGAAAAGCTGGTTAGATTCCAGCTTTCAGATTTTAGTTCCTTAATTCCTTTTGTATTTTAAAGGAAATTTCCTCAAACCACAGTTGTGCTACACAAAGTGTGTGCTAAGCCACTCTGACATTCCATCTTTGTGCAAGTAATGATAACCTTTCGGTTCCTCCTTTCTGGTTTTGTTTGTGGGGGTGGGAGTTTTATTTTATTTGTTTGTTTTAAGTGCATTTATCTTCACTCAAGTCATAGTCTGGGGACACTGTGGGGCTTTGCAGCTTGCTTGTGAAGGTCCACAAGACGTAACTGAGAAAAGTAAACTTGCTTTCCGTGGGTGTGAAATTAAAGTTGAACATAATCAGTACCACTCTTAAAATAGTCTGGGCATTTTTTCAAAGCTGCTTCTTTTAACTGGTGATGTATGCCAAGGGTGTAATATTCTGACTAACCTCACAGTTGTCTTTCATGATGGCAAATAGAAGTGAGAGGGAGACATATGGAAAGATGAATGACGGTTAAAAGAGGCAGGAGGGAGAATGCTGGTTAGTGAATAATATTCTCATTGATGAGACCTGATGGGTTTGTCTTGGGGGGTAGATGGGTGACATCTGTGAAACTTTTCTTGGCATATGTGTCAGTTATCAGGATCTCAAAGGAACTGTCAGCTTAACTTTCTCTTCTCTCACTGGACGGGCATAGAAGTGGGTGGAATAGGAGCACTGATCTCTAGTTTTATTTATTTTTTTTTAAGTAAGAAAGTCAGCTTCCAAGTGTATATTAGTAACAAAGAAATAATGTCCAGTTTGATCTTAATTTCCTTAATTCATGCTAGCATGTTCTGCAAATATTTTTTTCCATATCTAAAAATAAGGACATTTCCCAGCTTATTAATGCCATATTTATGTATATATATAAAAGTAGTGTGTGGCTATATTTGTATACATGCCCCATATTTTAATGAATATATGAACTGTTTGATTGTGGTTTCCTGTGATGTGCTGTCACCAATTGTAGCCTAGCATCTGGCAGTTTAGAGTATCTGCTTTTATGATCCTGAAAGGTCTTAGCTTTATTCTTGAAATATCCTTGGGAAGAAGCAACCTTAGTATGGGATATCTGATACTCAAAGTTTTATTCAAGCTGCTCTTCTGTCTTTTTACAAGACTTGACACGCTGCATACTTGTGAGAGTGTTTGATTTTGACCTGAATGCTCGGTACCTTTTGGAAGAGCTGGAGAAATGCATGTTCTTTATAGCATGCTGCCTGCACTGTTACAAGGAGCTTGCAATCCATTCAGTTATTTCCCCCAGTCTTTACCAGAAGATGTTGGTTCCTGTGTTGGAACATTTTTCTGTGCAACTGTATATTTTAGTTTGGTGATACTATACATTGAGTGATACAAAATCTCATAATTGGATGTGGAATCTTCGAGGTTAAAATAGCAAACTGTCAGACATGGTACAGCTATTTCTGGCACTGCTGCTTCTGTTTTGGGAAGTAAGCTCTATTTTTGGCAATGTGGTCAGTATCATCAGAGGGGTGAATTCAGACTAGTCTTTGAGGCACTTTATAGACAGGATTTAGTTACCATTTCATTTTGAAGAGATGTCTACTTGGTTTTATATAAATAGTATGTGGGACTATTTTTTTTCCTTTAGTCTTTCATGCAATTTCTGTTAACGATGTGAATGTCTGTTGAATGAGGGGTTTGGATTTATTACTCTAAAATGTAATCCTGAAGTTGTGGTGAATGTAAAATTCCTGTTAGCACTAACAGGAGCTGTTTGTGTCTTGCATGAGTAGCAGTATAAACACAGATGTTTGTGTTGCCTGTAATATATATTATAATTCCTTCATTTTAAACAAATGTCCAGCCTTCTTTTTGACTCATATGCTTAGCTTACTAGCTTTTTAGTCACTCTGGCATTCATTTTCTGGACAGGTAATATATATGATTAAGTGCTACTCCTGCTTGTCTGAAGCATGTCTATAAGGTGAAATAAATCCTTTCACTGTTGAACATGTCAATGGAAGTGTCTGTTTGGCTAGGTATCTGATCCAGTGCTAGGAGGCATTAGGAAAGTTTTCTGTTACATGGAGCCTGTAAATTTCTGGACTCAAACAATCGTTCCTATATCCTGCACTTTATCCAGTGTAAGTGAATAAAAGCCCTTTTAAAGTAGCAGGAATTGACCACATGGAGGTTGGCTATATTTGGAAACGACAGGGCATGCTTTTTGTGAGCATGAATGGATCTTCCTGAGCATGTTTGTGTTACTGAGAGGTTGTTGGTTGCTATTTTTTTCCCCCTTTCTGTGAAGAGGAGGTCCTTTGTGTCTGTGTCAGATATTTGAAGTTACCCTTCCCATATTTAAGTTTTGTCTATTTTAGCATGGAAAAATTAGAACCTTTTTTGAGCTCGTGTGCAGCATTTCTTAGATGGTGGGAGACAAGTTTTAAGTTAATACTAGACAAGAAGTCTTGGATGTAAACTATCACTTGTTGTCTTTCCCACAAGCCATGGATTCAACCCAAATTCCAGACTTTATTTTCATGTTAAAAGTGAAGGAATACTATGTATAGTTTGTTTAAATGTATAGTGTGGTGAAGCTAATAGTTGCTGATTTGTGTTGCAGTGCTGGGAGAGGGGCTGGCCAAGGGAGATGGATCTTTCCGTGCAGTGCTCTGCTGCATGCATCTTAAAGGGAAGCTGCAAATTGTGTCTAATGTTCTTTCCAAATCACTGATGGGTGAATCACTGGTAAGTGGGTTTGCTGCAATCTCCACAACTGAAAAAAGCAATTTTGTGTTTCCTTTTTGTTTAATAACAAACCTCTGAACATATGTTTGACTAGCAGGTTGCAACAAAAATGCTTTGTATGACAAGAAGAGAGACTAGTATATGGACATACATAGCTCTTCAGGATACCTAGGCTGTTGCATTACCAGTGTTTCAGAGTTGCTACAATTTGGGGAAGTTTTCCCATTGTTGGCTCTGAATCCTCGGGGAATGCAAAATAATTCCCATACTGATGTGAGTAACTAGAACAACATAAACCTCAAAGTTTTTTTTTGCTTACTTTTTGAAGTTGCACCTGACACCATTTTGTATGTACTTCAGGAAGTTTAGCCATTAAAGCAGAACAATTATTGATAGGAGTTCTAAATAACTGGCCCACGATACATTGTAAGACAACATGAAAAACTTTTCAGGAAGAAAACAAAAGCTTTACATTTCCAAAGATAAAGGTTAGAGTTCAAAGCTTCTCTTTTACCCTTGAGCTGTCAAAACTTGTAAAGATGCTTTTAATTCCGTACATGTAAGTTGTTCTGACTCTTAAGTGACTCCTCTTCTGGGGAAAATAAAGAACACACATAAGTCTCCGAAGGACAGTGTTGTTTTTATTTCTATAACCATGCAGTTTGCCACCAACTGCTGGTGATGCCAAATCCAGAGATACGGTTATTGCATAGGCAAGAGCAGCTCTGGTTAGACCATGAGGAAAATGTAAATGACATCAGAAACTGTTGTAGGAGACTCTGTTACCTTGAAATTGGATCATGTCTCCTATATCTTGGTGCTTAACTTAATAAGTAGATTGTTTTTGAGAGGGAGTTTTGTTTGTCTGTCTGGTATATATCCTGAATTCCCTTCCCCCCTGCCATTGACTATTTTTACATAAAGAAAAGGGTTTTTTTCTTTCTTTGTTTTCTAATGAAAAAAATGTTTCATTGAAAAATTCCTGGTGAGGTAGAAAGGAAACTAGCCTTCAGGAAAAATTAGTAAAATAATCAAAAGCTCCTTATTGCAGGAAATACACAGTGCCCTTGTTTTGAGCTGCTGTTGTGCAAATAAAGGTAGCTTCAGATGTAATTCCAGAGTGTTGTCCCAAAGCAGAGTCTGAGAGGTTTTTGCAAGCTTTGGGTTGTTAGACACAGTTGTTTTCACTGGCAGTATTAAAATCAGCAGCTCATTTACTGACTTGTGCCATTGTCTGAAAGAAGAAATGAAACAAAGTTTTGAAATGCGTTTATCGAAAAGTTGGAATCTGTCCACTTTCCTCCCCAGTGACTTCAGAGAATGTTTCTTGGTAACATTTTTATCCTGTAATGTATTTAAACTCAACAGGTTCAATTTGCAGCCTTGTGCTGAAGAAGTGAAAAATCACCTTGAAAAAAAACCCAAACCCTTAGGTGTGAGAATTGTGAGTTTTCAACAGAGAGTAATTTCTGGTGCTTAGCAGCATAGCTAAAATATGGAGAGGTCTAACAAATGTAGATTCTCTGAGAGAGGATTGCTATGAAAACCACAGGTTCATGATCCTTTGATTGAAATTTTGAACTACATTAGTGTGAAATTCTTACCCTTAGCTACATATTGTAGATAAGTTCAGTTTTGTAAGATCTTAACTTCAGGTTGTACTTAAATAGGCAGCTGTTTTTAGTAAGTTAAACTCATTTTTCCTTCTTTCTTGGTGTTGTGGGGAGGAAACAAACTCCATTGCTGTGGGGCAATGCATCTGAAGTTTGATGTGTTTGACGTATTCATATTCTTTCTCCTCCCAGAACGGGATGGTAACTAAAGATCTGACACGACTGAAAACACTTCTTGCTGAAACAGAGGTAATAATGAACATATTATTGGGAAAATAATGAACAGTCCCTGGAGCAGCCAAAAGGCTTGTTTGGTGTGTCCCAGGAGATCTGGCTCCTGTGTGAGCACACTGCTTCAAATGTTGTTGTTTCCATTGGTCTGTTGGTCTTTATCACCTCCCTGTTTAGGAGCCTTTCATCACAATCTTCCATGATATATGAAAATGATAGATAGATACAGCTAGGTTGGTGACTCTTGAAGTAGCAAGGAGAAAGAATTCTAAATGTATTATTTATTATTTATTTATTGTATGTTTCTCTGTTGGAAATGATTCTGAAGTAAGAAACATTGCTTAAGAAATAGGTTAACAAATACAAATGCCCACTTTTTATGTCACCTTTTTATTTTCTATTAGAAGTCATATCTATTGGTGAAATTGCCATTTTTTTTGTGTTTGTTTTGGGTGTTGTTTTTTGTTGTTGTTGTTTATTTTTGGTTATTTTTATGCAATTATTGCTTTATTTTAAATGTCAATTCCAAGCTGAAACACATCTTAATACAGTTGAGACTTTTGGCCTTTTAAGAACTTTGCTGCAATCCACGTTAGAACAAGGTGGAATTTGGTCTGGTAAAAACTCCTAAAATTTTTGTCTTCCAATGAGTGGATTCACTGTTGTCAGAATTCCTTTTATTAGCAGCTGCAAACCAGTTGTTAGGTTAATGCGAAATTCACAGTTGAGTGGAAGTGATTTCAGACTTCTGATTAATATTTCTGCGTTGTTCTAAACCACATTTTGACAGCAAAGAAGCCAAAGCTGTTCTTGTTGATGAAAATGTTTTGTGCTCCTTTCTAACTGTGTTTTTTCAAATGTAATTGTAGGCAGCTGGCAAAGTACCATCAGGATATCATGTAGAAGATTTAGAAGAAGGTATGTAACTCTCTTCTAAAGGCACTTCATTTTGCAGTGAGAAGACTTGGATTGTATGGAGTGTTCAGCAATGCATAGTAGTCAGAAAGCAAACAAAAGGGCTTGACTGTTGTGATGGGCCCTGGATTTTGAGGTAGAATTACCTCATCGTTGACTAAATTTGAAGGCAAGAGTTTATCTTTGTTGGTCAAAGTGCTGTATCAGAGCTTGCATCATTCGACAATTGATTGAAACTTGCCTTTGTAACCTTTAGACCTTTGTCCTAAATGAATTTGTTAGCAACTGAAAATTAATTTTTGGTGGGTAATTCTGCTTGTGTACAAATGCACTTTAGGTTGATGTTTAGTGATACGATTGCCTGGACAGTTACTGACACAGAAAAACTTGACCACGAGAAACATAACTGAAGTTTTGACTGCTCTGCAGGGTCCCGGGATGGCTGGCAGTTCCGCCCTCCACCCAGGGGAGTCACAAGCAGTGAAGAATATACACTATGTAAAAGGTAAAATGATTGCTTCATATCAACATTCTACAAGGAATCCTAACATTTTCTCTTTTATTTAGCTGCTGACAGAGTGGTTAGGAGGTCAGGAAAGTGTATTGGTTCAGAAGTGTTTGAAAGGGTCAGTTTACCCAGAAGCACTTCAGTGTACGAAATGGAGTCACCAGCTCCATTTTCGTAGGAGAGTGGTTTGAGGACTGCTCTTCTAGTGACGAGTCAGATAGTTATCCTATCCTTCCTAACTTGTGTAAGTTCAGAGATGTGAAAAGTTCTCCCAGAAAAGTGTTAGCAAACTGAAGCACAGTGAGGTGTGCTCTGACAGGGCTCGTGCCTTCACATAAATGAGCTTTGAATTGCATAAAAAAGAGTTTGTAGGCTTTGCCTCCAGATCTCTGTATTTCCATGTTGTGTAAGCTCAACTACACAGACCTTGCTGAAGATCCATTGGCTTGTACTGAAGTTTTTTCTCGTCCTTTTCAGCTTGTCTTGTCAAAGTTGCCTGCAGTTTGTGGTGTTAGTTGTTGTTACTTATGTAAAACTAGATTAATAAATTTGGAGAGGAAGCATCATTCTGCACTGGATCCAATAACTGATGCAAATGTATTCTTTTAAAAACATGAGCAGGAATCTGACCTGCTTTTTAGATGACATGATTGGATTGCTGAATGTGGGCCAGTGATTTTCAGTAACATCTATATCATGTTCCTAACCATTGCTCTGAAACATTTTTCCACTAAAGCTGTAATTAGCTTTATGCACATTATTAACCCACACAGTGAGAAGGATGTGCCTCACTCAGCAAATCCATATCAACAGCAGCATTCTGACCATGGACTAAAGATTTTAGTTCCTTTTGAGGAGGCAGTTACAGGTACTGAATAAGAATTTTTGTAGCTGAGATTTGTTTTTCCCCTGTGTACCATAAAGCAGAAGGAGTACAGCATATTTATTCTAGATAATGAAGCTATGGAATTGCAGGAGGTATTAAATAAGAAAAAAATGAGGGAAAAAATATCTGTTAAAAATATGTACAATAAGGACTTGGAAAACTGGCATAATGATGACAGATTTTAAAGTAATATGTTTTCCTATTAAATAATGAAAAGGAAAACCACTTAATTTGAAATCTGCCATCTAGCTAATAAGAACAAGTCAACAATTTTTTTATGCTTGCACTCCATTTACTCTGGGCCATGAAAATCATAATTGTACTTTAGCCTTCCAATGTAATGGTGAATTGGAAAACTGACAAGAGAAATATTGATATCGACTGCCAAGACAAATATTTTAGTTCAAAATATAGTAGGGAACATAGCTTGAGGAATTCTTTAGTAACGTCCTGACATTCATCATGGTTTTTTTTATTTACAGTTAGGGCATACAAACCTTTAAATAATTAAACTTTTCTTGGAGGAAAAGTTGATGCTAAATCAAATGATAACCACTGATAAAAGTGTGGCCTAGATATTCAGGTACTTTTGCTGCAAAGTTTTCATGTCATAGGTATTTGGTTTTGTCACATAGCTCAAAGTTCACATTCTAGTTCCTGCTACAGCACATAATAATTTTATCATGGAAAGTTTATTCAATCCCTGAGCCACTCCTGCTGCTTTCATCAGGGATGTGGGGTCCTGATTTGTGTTAATTTAATCTTGGTGCATCCTTTCTTTTTCACAGTAACTCAGCATGTTTGAATTGATTTTTTTGTTAAAAGCATATACACAGATATCCACATGAAATTCAAATGTAGTTATGTTTACAGAGTTTCTGTAAACTCAATATCCTGACAGAGATCAACCTGCTTGACTTTATTTATAATAAATATGATGCTTACATTAACTCTTTATAATGTGCTTATGCAAATCAACCAAACCAACCAGCCTCCTGGCCTGATGTTTATTCTGAGTATCCAATACTTTCTTAGTGCCTTCAGAACTCATCCTCCTCACTTTATTCCTTGTTTTGTCATCTGTTTTTTTAAGTCTTTCAGTTGTGAAGAATCACGAAGGTGCAGCTACTGCCTTGTGCTTTAAATTTGTATTAAAATTATAATTATGAAAATAGCTCCCAAGTTACACAGGCATTTGCCCAGGCTTGCAATAAAATCTGAGAACTAAAATGCTGAACTCATATAGAGGCCTTTGGAATATCATAATTTTTGATGCATCAGCACATGCCATTGAATGAGAAATGTAGTTTGGTAACAACAACTTAATCTCTGCAAACCCAGAGACTTTTACAAGGGAGGTGATTAAACCTTCCCTTTGAGTGCCAATTTCTTCTGTGTAGGTGTATTTAGTAGAAGGAGCCATGTGATGTCACTGTTGCTCCAGGAGAAACTCTGAATGAATATTTCTCAGCTAATAACGTAACTGCTGGAGGAAGTGGTGCTGTATTTTCCCCTGGCTCCTGATTGACAGTGTTTTATTCATATTAATACAGGGCCTAGTCATTTCAGGGGTTGTCCATAATCTCATTGTGTTCATTGCTGTACAAACTCTTGAACCTTTCTCCTTTGAAACTGGAAATTTCTTAAGAAGACCTCAGTCCTCCTCTGTTTCTAAGAAATTCAATATAATTTCTGGACTTTGCAGTAAGAGAGGCTGCTGCTTCTCTTACAAAGTGCTATGTGTATGTGTATATCTCCAGATCACTTCCGATGGACTAAACTGCCTTCTCAGCCTAGAGAAGATCAGCATATGGAAGACAAGACTCCAGGGGCACCTTAGACCTCTCTTCCAATACCTGAAGGGATTTTATAGAAAGGCTGCAGAGGCTGCATAAGGATGTTTAGCCATAGGACTAGGGGGAATGGTTTGAAGCTGAGGAAGAGCAGGGTTAGACTGGATCTGACGAAGAAGTTCCTCAGTACGAGGCACAGGAATAGGAGTCCTTCTGTCCAGGATGTGGACGCCTCCTTCCTGGGGGTGTTCAAGGTCAGGTTGGATGAGTCCTTGGGCAGTTAAGTCTAGTTGAGAGGTGTCCCTCTCTAGTTGAGAGGTTCAGAGGTGGGAGTTGATGATCTCCAAGTCTCTTCCAGCCTGAGCCATTCTAGGATTCTCCGGTGATTCTCTTGAGTTTTGAGAGAGGGACTTAAAGAATGCCCTTCTGGCTTTAAATTTGGACACATATCTTTTGTATAATTGGAAATGGAGATGTTCAAGGCATAATCTGTTGTCCTATTTTGTGCAGATTTCTAGAGCAAGGGATCTGCAGGTACGGTGCGCAGTGTACTTCAGCACATTCCCAGGAAGAGCTAACAGAGTGGCAGAAACGATACGCGTCCCGCCTGATCAGATTGAAACAGCAGAAGGAAAACAAGCAATGTTCAGGCAGTTACATGGAAACCTTGATTGAGAAATGGATGAATTCATTATCTCCTGAGAAAGTAGTAAGGAAAATGCACGTCTTCTCTATCTGCTTGTACTTCAGACTAACAAACAAGCCTGCTTTTGGCCCTTACTGTCACATCTGGTTGAATTACTGCTTACCAAGAAATTCTCTGACCGATTTGCTCCCCTTTCCATCTTACAATATGTCTTCCTGTAACAACACTAGAGACTGAGGCTGATTTCTGCATATTAGTTATTTTTTATTAGGAATTCAGTGGAGTTTGTGAATTCCAGCTTGTGCGTTAATCACAGCATGCTCATTGTGCATATTCACCGTGCGGGATGTGTTAGCCAAGTCTCATGGTATTGTTCCTGTTCCTTGACTAGATGGCAGAACTTTCTGAGCTGGGGAACAATGAATGGTGAAGCTTTCACAGCTTAGTGGAGAATCCTCTTGTTTGTGCATGGCTCCTTTTCTTTGCTTGCAACTGCAGGCACCTGTCTGAACAACAGCCAATCCCCTAAATGGTCAAAAAAGTTGAATACCAAAGAGCAAGGGGTATGGATGTGATCAAAATTAGCAGCTGTTTGGAATTCCAAAGAATGTTTTTGTGGCCTTTGACCAGCTCTGCTTGCCGCTGACCCTAAGGAGTTTTCAGTCCATCTTTTGTTGATTAAAATCTGGGAAGAGTGGACTTTCTTCAAAGTGCATTTATGAGGGGAAAGGCTGATTCTAGTTTCCTGGTGTCTCTTGTAGTCTCACTGAGATCCAGGGTTTTTGGCAAGAGCAGTCTTTGTGCCAAATTAAGTTGAATTTTGCACACATTGAGTCCTGCACTAAATTGTCTTTAAATGACTGTATTCTTCCCTTGTACAGCATGACCTGGTACGCTTGGCTAGTTTGCCTCTCTCAAGTAGTGCATATTTTCATTAATTCCAATGCTAGACTTGCATCAATCCTGCACAACCTAGGAGACCATTCTTTCCACTTTCTGTTTAAAAAATGCTATGTTTTCCTGAATGGTTTTACTTTGATACTGCCTGTAGAAGTTTAATGTTATCTTCTTTTTCTTTTAATCTAGCTTAGTGAATGTGTAGAAGGAGTGAGAGTAGAACATAACCCTGAGTTGTCGGTAACTGTCACCACCAAAAAATCTCATCAGATATGGACATTTGCTCTCACCTGTAAGGTAGGACTACTTACCTTTTGAAAGTCAGTCCATAATAACTGGAATGCAGGCCATAACCTTTTGTGATTAAGGTTTCAATTGCATAATTCTTCTTAAAATAGAAACACTTCCTAGCACCACCCCTTCTCTCTTTCTCTTTTCCCAGCAGCTCTGGTGATTATGTATCAACTGCCCAGATTTCTGGAAAGCAGGCAGCACTTGTGCCTGCTCTGAGAAGCTGAGAGTTGTTAGAGCTCTCATTAGCTGATTGCAAATGAACATAATCCTGAAGTATTTTCAGTTTTCCAACAGTCATTTCAACCTTTGCTTTTTTTTTTTTCCTAGCCTGCAAGAATGCTGTATCGAGTGGCATTGCTTTATGATGCCCATCGTCCACATTTTAGTATCGTTGCAATATCTGCTGGAGACAGCACTACCCAGGTATCACAAGAAGTTCCAGAAAACTGTCAGGAGTGGATAGGAGGCAAGATGGTCCAGAATGGAATAGATCACTATATTTACAAAGTCAGTATAGCCTTCAACACAGAAATCTTTGGAACTTTTCGCCAAACTGTTGTGTTTGACTTTGGATTAGAACCAGTCCTCATGAAACGAGTGATGATTGATGCTGCTTCAACTGAAGGTAATGTATTAGCAATTTTTAATGGAATACTGGAATTCTTTCATGCCATCTCTTTTTTTTTTTTCATGTTTCTAGGCAGGACAACATCTGTTTTAACAGCTGGTGAACGTCTTTTAGTGTGTGTTACATTCATTATATATAGGTAATGAGAGTCTGAATATTCCAGATTCAACCTTTGCTACTTAATATGAGTGGAGTATGACTCTGTGTTGGGATGCGGCTTCTAAATCTTGTCAGAATGCTGGGAGTTACTAGTTTGGTATGTGTCTGAAGATAGCACTGGCAGTTAGTGTGGTTATGATTTTATAATAGTATTGATGCAGGCATTAAACATGTAGAAAATGGTCAGTGGAGAGATGGAGTGCTTCTGTGTAAGAATATACTGGTAATTCATTAATTGAAGTGGACTGGCAAGCTGCTGGGGTTTTGTATTCTGTGGGTTTGGAGTGTTCTGGTCTTTATTTGGTCTTTCTCTTCCTCCCATTGCAGTTTCTGGCTAGGGTTGTCTAAGACAAAAGGCAAAGTTTAGGTTTGTAACTAAATAAATTGCTGTTGACATGAAAATGTAAAGAAAATATAACTGGATTTGTGTATGTTCAAGTAAATAATCAACAATTAGATGTTACAAGGGTTGTATTCTGTTTGTGAAACTGATCTGTGCCTCCCAGTTCAAGCCTGAAATAACTCCATTATTAGAAAGATTTGAATAAATTGAAAGATGTTCAAGGAGGGGCAAAAGAAAGAAGAAAGCATTTTGATTTATGGTTGAAAGAGAACTAAATATAGGTCAGTGTGTCACTTGGCAGCAAGCAAGGGGGTGGGATGGAGTATGGTAATTTTTGATGAAAACTTGAGAGATGTAAACACCAAAGGAACAGTTGTAGCACTAGAATGTAAGCAGGAAGATGAAAAGAGGAAAACAAGGCAAAAAGATGAAACTGTATAGCAGTTTTCTACTGCTCGGCTTTGTTTTCATTTAATGGGTTAACATTTGCAATATTAACTAAAGGAAGCCATATATAGCAAATGCCAAAGATCATGAACTGATCTTTCCAGATGACCCAAGTACTTGTAGCCAAGAACAGGAAGACTGGACAAGTTGTGTAATATCTCTTAAAGCAGAGACTTGCACTGCCAACAAGAAACTATTCTCAGCAGCAAGGCTGTGGTCTTTTCAGGAGCTATTATGTGATCTCTGTGTAACCATATGGATAATTCTAGCTGACAGGCTTCCAAGACATTCAGTTTGTGGAGAAATGGGATCCTTTTGTTATAAACCTGCTTTAAGATCAGGAGAACCGAGCAATAACTTAACCTGCAAGGCCAGAGGCACTGTCAAACCCATCTATGGTCTGGGTCCTTGTCGGCTTAAACTAGTTCCTAACCAAAACTGGAACAAGGGATAGCCATTTCAAGTCCATGTGGAAGTAATGATGCTGCGAGAGCTTCCTCTAGAATTAGTTACTGAAATTTCCTTTTTTACATACTGTCATCCATGTGCAGAGGGATAATGAAGTCTTTAGGAAGGTTGTAATTGATATTTATTTCAAATGTAGAGGAGTTGGTGCTTTACAGCTAAATGCAAGTACAAGATCCTGGGCTTTCTGCTCAGGTAATCTTAAGAAGTGTGTAAGCAGGCAAGTGAAATGGATTACTGTGTTATTTGTGTGTTCAATTCCGTGTTTCTTTTACTTCTTGGTAGATGTGAATTGGAATTTCATGGAAGTACTTTTCAGACAGAAAGAAGCCCAAGGCCTCTGCATTTGCATGTAATTCAAGGCCTTGTCTAGATAGCTGGACAAGAAAGAAAGGTCAACGTTAAAATATGATAATGGAGGAGACTCAGTTCAGCATTTTAAAACCTTTGTTTCCAGTGGAAAAAGAACTAAGAGAAGTTTCCTGTGCACTGAGAATGTACAAAATACTTTTTAAGAAAGGGTCACTATGCACAGTCTGTGCCAGGAACTGTTTATGTTGGGCTTCCAGTGGAAGCCTTTCTGGCAGACAAGGCCTCAGTCCCAGCATAATTATCGAGCTTTTGTGATCTGAGGTATGCTTAGTACCAGAGAAAGCTTAATTTATGGTGAGATGATTCAAACACAGAAGCCACACAGACATGGACTTTTATTTTTGCCATACAACTGTAGCTACTAATATGGTTCAGGCTTGAGGTGAATATTTAAGTGTGAACACATGAGATTAACAGCCAAGATTAACTACATTCCTGTAGTCCTAGTCAAGATGAACTGAGATTTCTTGTGCTAAAAATCTCTTTCCTTTTTGTTTAGAATAGAGACAGTCAGGATGATGTTAAGTATTTCATTTGAATTGGAAAATGCCTTTTTTGCACTGTTCTCAGCGTTGGTGTGATATCCTGGATACCTATCTTGAATCTTACTCAGAGAAGCTAGGAGATCTTAATGTGTTCTTTCCATAAATGCCAAATATTTTCAGCTCTGCAATTTAACTGCAGCTCTGTTAACTGATGTACTGTTGTCAGAGTGGTTTTGTAGTGTTAATGGATGTATTTTGGGTGGCTGTAGACAGTGCTTGATCTTCTGTTTCTCATTTAAGCTATATGGTCCCTGAAATTAGTTTTTTTTTAATATATATATATTCTTATAATTTTCTAACTTCATATCATGCTAGGTTCCATTTCTCAGGTTTCAGCTAGGAGACTAACTTTAGCTATATAATGTAGCTCTCTGAAGAACACATATTATGGTAGCATAGAGTGTTTTTTAAAGGATTTCACAGTATGGCAAATGGAATGATTTCTAACCATCTAGTTTATCAACTGGGTTTTATTAACTTCTCAATTTTCTGGTATGTATTGGAAGGTTCTTCACTACTGTGTATTCTTTGAAATGAGGTGATGTTGCAGCTAGGCTTTGAAAGCAGATTGCAATGCCAAGTCCTTCAAAAGTGGCTTGTGATTGTTGAATTGCTTTGTCTGAATTCATTCTATTTCCTATCTATAGAATATTGTACATTCTGATATTGTTTGAGAGCCTGCATGCTCTCTGTGTCCACCTGAGAGGTAGCGATGGTAAGTACCAACAGTGAACTTACACCTGCCGTTGTAAGCAGAGAAAACTCTTGCCTCTGTTTAGTTCGTTATCTCTAATGGGATTATTTTTAGCAGGGGGTTGTTTTTTTTTTTAATACAAACCAAGCACATACAGGCTCTGAACTGATTTCCTTTCCCTGTTATGTATCTGCATCCAGATCTTGAATACCTGATGCATGCACGGCAACAGCTACTAACAACAGCTAAGCGTTGGGATTCTACTTCTAAGACTATTGTAGAATTTGAGCCTAATGAAACTACTGAATTGGAGAAGAGCCTTCTTACCAGATACCAAATCCCTCTGTCTGCTGACCAGCTATTTACACAATCTGTCCTGGACAAATCATTGACCAAGACCAACTATCAGTCCCGGCTACATGACCTCCTTTATATTGAGGAAATAGCACAGTACAAGGAAGTTAGCAAGTAAGTGATACCTTTGTAAAAATATTTCTTTGATATTTCTTCTTGTCCTGTCAAAATGAGGATGGCAGCTCTTTTAATGAAACCTACCTGCTTGTTGAAGATACTCAGTCTTCCTGTTTCTTGGAAATGATTTCGAATGAGGGTCTGGGTATAGTAACTTCTGATAAAGCTCAGAAGCACTTAAGAGTAATTCACTGAAAACTCATTTAAAACAAATGGTATGTGGCAGGCTGTGCTTACAGATAGAGACACTCAACAGCTATTGTCTAATGTTTTGTTCATGTCTGGATCATAATTGTTTATGTATCTTGGCTCTCTACACAAAAAAAAAATATTAACAATAGGAGTCATATTTTTGTTCCTTGGTGAGATCTTTGAAATATATATTTGATATATGAAATCTTTGTATGAAAGGCTAACTCATGGGTGGTTCAGACTCCAATCTTATGATGATGTGGCAGCTGACTTTATTCTCTAAATAGGCTGAAACCCAGCTTCTGAATAAAAGTTCCTAATAAAAGGCATATTGTATACATTGTTTGGTTTTTTCTATCTTTAGGTATTATGTACATACTACCCAAGTGGATTAGCTGCATGAGCAAATACAGGCTTAGGAAAGAGATGAGAGTCTATACATGGGAAGCTCCCAACAGGGCTTTTTTTCTGTAGTTTGATATTGGAGGCCAAAAATGGTTCTTCCACTTGTGTGGTATGTAAGAGTTGTGAGATGTTGCACCGCTGAGAACGGAAAGTCAAAAAGGTGTAAGTTGCCTTTAACCTGATTTGGTACCACATTCAGTTCTAACACTTACTTAAGTTCCAGATCAGAAGTGTCTTTTAAAGACAAACCACTCCTGGAGCTACAGATTCAGCCGAATGCCCCCTCTAGACTTTAGGAAGAAAATGCTGTTGAGTAGTTGTATTTCTAATGCTTTTAAAGCAGAAAAGAAGGTTCCATTTCCTTTTTTGTATCTTGGATGAAGGGCAGTGTATTTGAACTATTTTTCTTCATATCTTTCATCACTGCTGTGTTCTGCTCTGGGGCTGGAATCTAACACATGAAGGAATTGTGTGCTTGAACACTGTCCTCAGCATGCAGAAATATTCTCCATCAGACATACTGGCAGTCAGGTTGACTTCTCTAAGGCTTTTTTAAACCAAAAGTGGGTTTAAAGGAAACATTATGAGATATGATACGAAAGTAAACAGTATTTTTGCTGAGTGAATTTTCACATTGGGAATGACACTGTCATACCTCAGAGGAAACCAAAAAGCAGCATGAATGCAGAAATGAAAGAGTAAGAGTATTTTGTGTGTAATGCTTCCCCTTTGGTGCAGTAATAAGTTCTTGCTCTTCTTTCTCTATCTAGCAGGTTAAATGTAAGTTTTAATAATGTTCTCAAAATCTTCTGTTTTAATAGTGTCAATGACAGAATTATTCTTTTGATCTTGCAGCTGACCCACTTTATTGCAGTGAGGCTCAAACTAGCACGCTTTCCTGGTCCTCTGTGGCTGAGATCACACACTTGGTATTCTCTAGTGAAGTGTCAGGGTTGCAAGCCTAGAACTGGGCCCAGAAATACAACTGCAAGTACGTTGTAATACCTCTGAAGTGGTGCCTGGAGTAAGAACATTGATGAATTGCTGCTCTCTAATAGATCTCTGTGTGTGTATGGTTAAAGTAGTAGAGTTGTCAACATGGTCTCTTATGAGAAGGCTGGAAAAACATGACTGTCTGCAATGCAGGTTGGAAGGAGTCATTTGGTTCTAGAATGTTGATGCTTTCTCAGAAAACAATTTCAGACTTGATGTGGGATCACCTGAGTGGAACTGCTGAAAATTATTGGATGGAGCTTGCAGTGACTTCAAAAAGTCTTAAACTCAGTTATAAGGGACTTGATTCTGGATTCAGAGAGCTTTAGCTTAAAATCCATTAAAATAATTTAAAAAATAGTTTCTGTGGCTTAAGATAGGAAGATCAACCTGGTTTTTAGCTAGTTTCATGTACAGTGCAGTTAGGCTGGGATTTTGCAAGCTTAGGAGGAAACATAAGTTTAGGGTTTTGAATGTTTTAATAAGTCTGTCCGAAAAACCTTTACTTTGTATAAACCTGCACAGCAAGGGTGAGGAACAGATGACAGAAGCAACTTCGGGTTTTAAAAAATGCTAATCCTTAGAGGGTTCTGCAGTTTAACCGTTTGCCAGAAGGTGTCAGCTTACTCAATGGAAATTGCTTGGTATAAACTTCAGCTTCCCTTCATCACAGCAGATTCAGTTCAGTCATCTATGCAGACACTAACTTGTGCACTAGCTCAGAATGGCAGTAATGCTCTTTCCCAAGATTACAAATCCGAGTTTGAGAAGGAGGTGATACATATTCAGCATCATAAAGATTAAACTTTAGGAAAGTTTTAACAAAATAAATTCACAATAGCAAATGATTTTATCTTGGTAATGCTGAGATCTTGGTTGCTCTGTTCAGTGTTTTATGTAGTTCTTTAACAATCAGCTGCATGAGAGATGAGCTGATCAAGATGTTGCTAACTTGCTGATAGCTCTTTTGGATAGTGCAGCACTTGTGCAGAGGGAATCTTGAGGTTTATTTTGGCGTGGCACAGAACCACAAAGATGCTGAAGGGAGCAGAACATCTCCCTGCTGAGGAAAGACTGAAGGAGCTGGGGCTCTTTAGCTTGAAAAAGAGGAGCCTGAGGTGACCTCATTCATGTTCATAAAGATTGGAAGGGCAGTGTTGGAAGGACCCAGCCAGGCTCTGCTCAGGGATGTCCAGTGACAGAAGCAGCAGCAGCAATGGGTGCAAACTGGGGCAGAGGAGGTTCCACATGAAAATAAGGGAAAACTTTGTGAACCCTGGAACAGGCTGCCCAGAGAGGTTGTGGAGTCTTCTTCTCTGGAGACATTCCTAACCCCCCTGGATGTGTTCCTGTGTGCCCTACTCTAGGTGATCCTGCTCTGACAGGGTGGGTTGGACTGGATGATCTTTTGAAGTTCCTTCCAACCCCTAAGATTCTGTGATACTGTGATTACACTTAATTGTGGTGTGTTCCTGAAGTACATGCTTGTGAGTGATGTGCAGTAGCATTTATGCTTACTGCTGAGCCAAATAAGTCCATGTTCACTAAGAAGACATTTCCTGCTTTCTGAGAGTGGAGGAGTGTGAAACTCGGCTGTGACTTGATGCCTGTATTAGGTAAAGCAGCAACTTTTACCACAGGGGGGCAAGCTTGCAGCTTCTGTGCAAGACTCAGGATTTGCCAGACATGAGGCAAAAATAGCTTTGGTTGGGTTGCTAGATGTTTTAATTACCCAAGCGAGCTAAAATGTTGGATCTCATTGTAACAGGTTTATGATTATTGATACTGCAGGGCTTGAGTGATAAATTACCAGTTTATTAGATTAAAAGAAATTGTAATAATGACAGATTAAATAAACCCAGTAGGAGTATGAGAAGTATTATAAGAAAATGAGTGTTTTTTTTTCCTGAGAGATATTATTTCATTTGTGAAAATCTTTATAAAAGCAGGTTGAAGCAATCTGTTTAAACAAAACCTCAAAGGCTCTAGAAGGAGATTACTATGTGCTGGTGAGAGGTCGATAAAGTGTGGCTAATAAGTCACTTGAATGTGTTCTGCATGTGACTTCCAGAAATTGGGAACTACAAAGGAGGAATTTGTTACCTCTCTGAATACAGCAGGAACTTGCTGCTAATAGGAATTCTGTGGATAAATGGGTTTTGTGGCTGAGCCAATGATACCATTCCCTCATTTCAAATAAAATTATCCTTAATGCCTACATTCTGATTTTTTTTTTTTTTTTTTTAAAGATGTAGATTGCCATCTTTGGTGTGTAGCCTGGAAAGTGTAGATGAAACAAACAACAATTTTACTCTGTTCTTTGCTCACTTGAATACCTCACATAAGCATACAAACTATTTAAATAGAAATTTTTGCTGCTGTGGGACATGCACAGAAACTCTAATTCTCCCTAAACCTATATTGGTCTCTGCAAAATCTAATTTGGTTCTCTCTTGTAAGGGTTGGGGGTTTTTTTTAAGCTTCAGAGATGTTTATTCTTTTGGATATATGTTTTATAGGTTATAACCAAAGGGAAAATGTGTAAACATTCAAGTCCTACCTACAAAAGGCTACATTTGTTTAAAGTTATATATTCCAAATGTGAGGCAGTGGATCTTCAGTCTGAATGCCTGAAATCTCTGAACTCGAGAGCATTTTTTTGCACTGACAAGATGCCTTTTTTTTTTTTTATTTAGGTTCAACATAAAAGTGCAATTGCAGATTGTAGCAAGTTTCATGCTCACAGGTGTCTCTGGAGGTGCAAAGTATGCCCAAAATGGACAACTTTTTGGCCGCTTTAAACTCACCGAAACGCTTTCGGAAGACACTTTGGCTGGACGGCTGGTGATGACCAAAGTCAATGCTGTTTATTTATTGCCTGTCACTAAAGAGAAGTCAGCACAGACCCAAGGAACCAAAGAGAAGGTTTATGAAGCAGCTATTGAGGAGAAAACAAAGGATTATATCTTCTTGAGGGTATCCAGGGAATGTTGTGAAGAACTTAATCTTCGGGCAGATTGTGAAATGCAGGTAAGTCAGAGTGGAAGTATGGGAACTGTTTGCACTGTGTCTGTTGTGGCTCTACCCCAAATAATTGCTTGGAGATATGAAAAGGCATTTTGTTACTTATCATCAAATACAGAAAGCAGAGCATGGATGAGATACACATTTCTCTGTGTGTGTGTGTTGTATGTATCTATGAGTCATTAGTTGGAAATCAGTACTTTAGAATTGATGCAGATTAAAAATACCTTTGAGTGAATTCAATTTCTGGCAAAATTCTCCTGAAACGGTTGGGCATTGCTTGCAGATTTTCATTTGTATTATCTCACGATTTTGGAAGTGTGATTTGGCAGTTGTCATGGACATTGAGGGTCCAGAGATGTAAAAACAGTCTTAAGCCCACTCAGTATAAACTTACAAAAGAAACTTCTGTCTTGCAGTTGAGTGATTGTGTATAGTTCATGGGCTTTCTTCTACCAGCTCTACCCACCCTCTCCTCTCTGGTTCCAAACCCACTGAATATCTTGCTAACTCATGCTACCTGGGCATTTCTTTCTTGGATAGGATGAGCTGGTGCTGTCATTCTTTACAAGTGCCAAACCAGGTTCCTGTTGAAGACCAGTGGGAAAGAGTTCTATAATGTTCATGGATCCTATTTAAAAAGAAATTTTCCTAACAGTTCCAGTCACTTTGGTGAACTCCATGCTCAGAGTTGTAACAGATTTGTTAGTACCCTTTTTCTTGAGCGTTGTGGTTATACATCTTGCTGTAAAATGTGATAACCAGGATGAATACTTAATGTCTTTACATCTGCAGAGACCCAAAGTCAATGGCTGCATACTGTGTTGATGCAAGCAAACATTGTTGATTTACAGCAAAGCTTGTGTTGATTTTACATGTTAGATAATGACATGAACAGTGTAATACTGAAATATACTAGGGAAAAAGGAAATGCTAAGAGCTTTGTTTTGTAAATCCTCTTTAAGGAGATGATCTTCAAGTAGTAAGCATGACAAGGGCACAGGAGAGTTTTCAGGTGTGATCCTGTGGTGGAAAGTGACTTTAAGAGCAGCTAAAGGAATGTCAGATCCAACAAGTAGTTAAATATAGGAGGCAAAATTATTCCTGCATAAAGAAGAAAGTTCAGGAGAGATGCTGTAAGGGCTTTGAAGGAGGCCTGTTGTGTTTAGAGAAGTGACTGTATGCTTTTCTAACCTTTTTTCTGATTTTGATTAATTTTTAGCTGACAAGGACTTCTTAATGTCTTGATGTAAATTGTCAGAAAAGATAATTACAAAAGTATATTCTGGTATTGCTTTATGTTTGAACTTTTGGTTGGTAGCAGTAATTATAATGAGATTAAAGTGTGATTAAGTAATAACAGACTGCCTAACAGAGAATTGGGGAGCGCTGGAGGAGCAAATTAATAGATCTGAGAGCAAACTTTTGCCTTGAGCACATGGGTACATTTAGAATGACAGTGTCAACTCTGTGGCATTTCTCTGGGGTGACATTTCTTGAATAAAATATCTGAAGGGGACCTACAGGAAGGCTGGGGAGAGACTGTTTAGACGGGCTTATGGTGATATGATGAGGGGCAATGGTTTGAAACTAGAGCAGGGTAGATTTAGCTTAGATATCAGGAGGAAGGTCTGTATAATGAGAGTGGTGAAATACTGGAACAGATTACCCCTAGATGTTTTTGAGACCTTGTCCCTGGAGACATTCAAGATCAGACTCATTGTGGTCCTGGGCAGCCTGATCTAGTTGGAGGTGTTCCTGCAGATGACCTTCGAGGATCCCTTTTAACGCAGTGCAGTCTGCAAGTCTGTGAACATGGGGTGCTGGATAGCAGCTCTAGCAGTGCAATGGTACTGAGGCCCCAACTTCAGCTCATCTTTGTTTCTGTTTTTCAAATCTGTTAACTAGTGGTACAGAACCACCTTCTGTAAGGTGGATGCGAAACCTCTTAGTGAGGAAGTGTTAAGTATTGCTGGGACCCTTTCCAGGTACACGAGGGATGCTTTTCTAGGCAGGATGCAGTACCCCAGTAGTTGGGCTGACTGTAAGCATGCTCACAGTTCATTCTACACACAGTCATAGAATAGAATCATAGAATGGCTTGAGTAGGAGGGGGGACCTTAATGATCATCTACTTCCAAGCTCCCTGCCATGGACAGAGACACCTTCCATTAGACCAGGTTGCGCCGGGCCTCATCCAGCCTGGCCTTAAAACACTTCCAGGGATGAGGCATCCACAGTGTCTCTGGGTGGCCCATTCCAGTATCTCACCACCCTCAGTGAATGCCTTAGGTTGGAAGGGACCTTAGCTGTCATCTGCTGCACTGAGAATAAAGAACTTTGTCCTAATGTCCATTCTAAATCTCCCTTGANAATCATAGAATGGCTTGAGTAGGAGGGGGGACCTTAATGATCATCTACTTCCAAGCTCCCTGCCATGGACAGAGACACCTTCCATTAGACCAGGTTGCTCCGGGCCTCATCCAGCCTGGCCTTAAAACACTTCCAGGGATGAGGCATCCACAGTGTCTCTGGGTGGCCCATTCCAGTATCTCACCACCCTCAGTGAATGCCTTAGGTTGGAAGGGACCTTAGCTGTCATCTGCTGCACTGAGAATAAAGAACTTTGTCCTAATGTCCATTCTAAATCTCCCTTGATGTCTCAGGCATCTCCAGCCTTGCCATTGGCTGTGTTCTTCCCTCCCTCCCCCAAATTCATGCTTTTTAAAGGAAAATACCAAGTAAGGGGGAAGTAAAAACTGGCACAGAAATAGGTTGAATCCACTTGGGGTGCAAATTTAGGATGCAGCTTTAGGGAGGAAACAAATAATTTTTTCCCCTCCTTGAGCCACCATCCCAGCAAACAACAGGGTGAGCAAGAACCTCAGAAAGCTACTTCCTTCTTTAATCACAAACGCTCATTAAAGCAAAGTAATTACATAAATATTTAGTGATAAATAGCAGTGCTTTGAAAAAAAAACCTAAAAATGTACATCAATCACTTCTTCAGCTTTGGGGCTTTTTATGCTGTTTTATGTTAGTGCAAATCTGTGTCAAATTCTCTATCAAGGCTTCTGTGTTGGTTGTTAAGATCTAGTTTGGCACAATGCTCTGATCAGATTAAATTGTTTTTGGAGAGATTTAATAATTGCAAATTTAAATATGTGTAAGTGATAATCTGAGTGAATGTTTTTATGAGTTGTTTCCCCAGGAGCTGCTTTTATCTCCTGTTCCAACGTGAACTGTGTTTTTCTCTTTGCTCTCTTAGTATATGTGCGTAGAAACTAATTTCACTACCCATTGTTCAGCTCTGAATTTAATCAGGGATGTTAATGTGCTCTGAGTGTTGTTTCTGGCTTTGTACTACAATCCTGTTGGCATTATCTTTTATTTACTAGCATTAAACCACAAGTAATTGAGAGAACAAAAACCTAAATGTGTTGATAAGCAACTAATTGTTAAAAATTAACTTTTGGAGGGTCCAAATAATTAATCATAAATGACAATTTATATTATTCCAGAATGGTTGACTAGAAATAAATAATGTTTGGGATTTATCTCTGCTGGTCACCCATCTGATTTATGTCTCTNTCTACTGCAACCTCCCTGCCATGGACAGGGACATCTCTCAAGCATATGCGGCTGCTCAAGGCCTCATCCAACCTGGCCTCGAACATCTGAGGGAGGAGGCATCCACAACCTCTCTGAGCAGCCTATTCCAGAGTCTCACCACCCTCATACTGAAGAACTTCTTCCTAAGATCCAATCTAAGCCTGCTCTCTCTCAGTATAAAACCATTCCCCCTTGTCCAATTGCTAGACACCCTTATCAAGATTCCTTCTCCAGCCTTCCTGTACCTTCAGGTATTGGAAGGCAGTGCTAAGGTCCCCCCAGAGTCTTCTTTTCTTTAGGCTGAACAATCCCAGCTCCCTCAGTCTATCCTCATAGCTATCCTCTTCTGTTGATCCATAAATATTTCTGGCCTGTCACTTTCTCAAAGTTATTCTTACAACAAGGGATGGAAGCTTATGTATGTGAAAAAAACAATGCTTTGGGAAAAAATATTTTCCAGGAGTGGTTTTTTGTATTGAAAAAATAATTCCAAGAATGTTTTCCCTTTTATATTTTCCTGAAAATACAGTGGTATCTTAAAAGTCAAACAACAAAACTACATTGGAGAAGATGCTGCATTTATCTGTGCTTCACAACAACAAAAAAAAGGAGCAAGTTAATTTTATCACACATCTTTTGGTTGAATGACATTTGCTGTTTTCTTCCGAGAATCTGTAGTTTGTAGGAAGATAAAAATGTCTCATATGTAGCAAAGTCTAAAGAGTCTAAATGAATCATTTTGATTCACCTCTTCATTTATTCATTCATTTTGTACTGCAGGTTGAACTTCAGTTCCAGTTAAATCGCTTACCCCTCTGTGAAATGCATTATGCCTTGGACAGGATTAAGGACAACAGTATTTTGTTTCCAGATGTCAGCATGACTCCCACCATACCCTGGAGTCCCAACAGGTACAAGAATACAAACACTTGAATATTAAAGATTGTGTGGTAATGCAGTACTGAAGTTCTCATAACAGATGGCTGGAATCAGCCCTAGAACAAGAAACATGCCTTGCTCTTCATTAGTGGTGAGGGTGGTTCAGAGAAGGGAGTGAAACTGTTCTAAATAAAACAAGAAAAGTGATCCTCTGAGGACTCAAATCTGTTGATTGCTTTTCCCTGCAGTCGAGCCATGGTTTTATAAGCATTGCAGTTGTGTCATAGCTGTAGAAAAGAAGCCTGCTATGTTTTTTACTGATCTGCTCTTCTTCACTGAAAATATTCATGGTAAAAATGCAAATACCAGTTACAAGGAGTTTGTTGTGGCAGGATCCGAAGTGTGCAGACTCCCATTTGCAAGGAGTTGTCCATTAGCACTTCTTGAGTCTGATGCAGTGAGCTCAGATTTGGACATACCCCTGTTGGAGATGACTAGGAAAAGTGAGATTGAGTCTTGGAAGGACCAGCATTGCACTTGCAGATGATCCTGAGGTTCTTTGTCTATGTGTCTCCCAGGTTCTTTTACGAAATGATAAACCTCTGTTACAGAAATACTTTCGAGGGAACTTTAGGCTGATGCAGTGAAAATAGTTTGTCTCAAAGAGGAGATTTGGGGAGGAGAAATGTGAGGCTGTGTTGCTCAGGGAACGTGGTCAGTATTCTTGGTGCAGAGGGAGGGATAAAAGAGGTATGAGGTTTCTGTACTTAGAAACCAGGGAAATGAGAGCTATGTGGAACTGATAGCCTGGGCAGCATGCGAGGAGTCCTGTGGTGTCTCGGAGGTGAGAATTAAGAGTATTATTGTGATGCAGTACAAATCAGAAGATAGCTCAAGGATTAAAAGGAAAGAGATCTGGCCAGAAACTTGAGACAGCAAGATAATACAAGACAGAAATCACTTGAAAAGTTTTAGTTTGTAATTGGAAGTGTAGGGAGAACAGAGAGGATAAAGGGTGGGAGCAGTGTTCTGGGTGAGGGTGATTGCTGCACACACCAAAGCTCTTAAAGGATGAGCAGAAAGAAGGGGTTGTGTAGTTAAACTACAAAGCTAATGGAGGTCAGTGACAATCTGTTCACTGACTTAGTTAAGTTCTGAGTGAATCTTACAAGGAAATAGTGTTTAGGAATAGTCTGGAAGCAAGCAGTGATTTCAATAAAAAGAAGGTAAGTCACCCAAGCTAGAACTTTATCTTCTCTGGTTTAAGTCAGGAAATGTGTATTTACAAAAATTTAGATATTATTTCAGTTGATGGAATTTATTTCCATAGTGTGTTTTATTTTTTTATAGACATAAATGATTAATGTGATGATTGTAGCTCAGTTTAAGTCAGTGTAATGAGCATGCATTTCCTTATCTGGTGGCTTGGTTTGCCCTTCCTTGACAATCAGTACTTCTGACTGCCTCAAAACTCTCTTTCCTTCTTTTCCTTCTACTTTTGTTTTACACCTCTATTACTTTCTGATATTTCTTACCTCCTGCCAGCTTCTTGCTCACAACTGTCTTAAAAGTTAGGAATTCAGTTAATTCCCTCTTAGTTTACTCTCTGTTGTTAACTACTACTAACTTCCCCGGTCTGCAAGAGGCTTGTACCAAAGCAGATCACATTACTAAAGTACAGCCATATGTGCAGCAGCAGCAACAGGTGGTTTTTACTATGCATGTCTACTTTTAAATCTGTCACTGGGAATATTAAAAACTGTGTCTGCAAATCCTTAACCTCTTATGCTCATTGGAATTTTCTGAATAGCTGGTATCAGCAAAAACTCTTTCTAATAAACTCCTTTCTCATTAGAGGTATGTGGCTTAATGATGCCCAAAAAAAGGAAAGAGAAGTTTGTAGTTAATTGGGAACCATTAGGTCTTTTAATTGCTTTTTAATTTCATTGTAGATGACTTTTACCAAGCCCTGGGGCTGTGTAAATGTTGACTTTTAAAGTTGACAATGTAAATACCACAGGGAAGAAACATGACTAATGTTACAGTTTGCATAGGAAGAGGAGAAAATCATTTTATATCTGCTTGCTTTTGTTATCAGGTGATGGTGCAGCACATACTTGTTCTAAAATGTGTGCTGTGCAGGTTAATTATTGTTAAGTGAGACAATGTAAATTGAGAAGCAGTTAAATTCCTTCTGGGGAAAAAAAAAGCAACTAATTTATTGTAAATATTATCAAGTTTTGTGATTGAAGCGCGCGATTGCTTTGCTGGATTGGTTGCTTTGTTTCAGCATGCCTCAGAATGGTGCAGTCAATAAAGTAGCATACAGGCTCTTTAATTTCTTTTAAAAGAAATCTTGCCTCCTTTCATTTCTGCCCAACTATGGACTGTCATAGCTTCTGGGTTTAAACCCTGTTGCCTCTCTTTGTGCAGACAATGGGATGAGCAGTTGGACCCTCGACTAAACGCGAAGCAGAAAGAGGCTGTTCTGGCTATCACTACTCCACTTTCCATACAACTGCCTCCTGTTCTTATCATCGGTCCCTATGGGACAGGAAAAACCTTCACTCTGGCTCAGGCAGTCAAGCACATACTCCAACAACAGGATACAAGGTGAGGTGGGGCACTAAACAGAGTGATGCTCGATTAGCAGAGATGATGTACTTCTAAATTCAAGTAAAAGGTAGAAACAGAGAATTTCCATCCAGCTTAAAAACAGTCCCAACCCCAAGCCATACGTCATTGTTTTGAATGATAAAGTAATTTCCTAGTCTTAGCCTGTGTTTTCCAGTTAGAACAAAAGTAATTAAAATTGATAGTGTGTAGAATGACTGTGATTTGCTTGACATGGAAAGCTTTGCAGTGTGCTAGATAGTCAAAGCTGTTCCTTACTTAAAATCAAGCCTAGATTAATAATCACAAAATAATTCTTGGAAACCTGTTTGAACTTTAAATCTTGTCGTAACTGAGGGATTTGAATTAATGATCCAAGTCATGCAAACTATGCTAGGTTAGTGACTAGTTTCTTTAAGACAAATGTGCAGGAAGATGGCCACTGTTTCCTTTTTTTTTTGTATTCTACTGCTTTGAATTGTTTTCTGTTTTCTTCATTGCTTTTTTATTTGCACCATTTATTCCAGCAGGATTCTCATTTGCACCCATTCTAATAGTGCTGCTGATCTCTACATAAAGGATTATTTACATCCATATGTAGAAGCAGGCAATCCCCAGGCAAGACCTCTCAGGTATTCTTTTAAGGCTTATTATGTATCTATAAAATACTATTCTTAAGAAAAGGTGTCTATTAAAAAAAAAAAAAAGTTTAAAGAACTTTTAAAACATAAAAGCATATTGGCATTACCAGCAGTGCTTTTAAAAACAGAGACTAAAAGGAATGTGAAATGTTGTTGACATAATTTGGGGAGATGTATTAACTAAAACTAAAGACATCCTTTTTTAAGCTTTTCTTACTTTATTGATCAGTGTGTCTTTCCTAATGGGCAGACTTTTGATATGCTCTTTTAAAAGCTGCTGTGATAAAATAAAATGAATTTGAGCTGTATTTTAATTCCAGAATGTTTTGACTCACCCTTGCAATGATAATTTGAACACTGGGGCTACCCAACTGAGGCTCTTCTGAAGCAAACTTTTCATGTCATAGGAGCTACCTATATAGAAAATCATGTGCAAGTAGTTTGGCCTCTTCTGAGAAGTCAGTTTGAAGTTGATGTGCATGTGGTTAAATGTACTTACCTATGGGTATTTGGGGGGAAGCAGTTAAGGAAAAAATGCAGAAGAGGTGGAAGCTTTAAGAGGAAGGAGGATAAAGTTGAATAGAAACAGTTAAGGAGGATGTATTTATGGGCAGAAACCCGTAATCATAATATATTCTGTACGCTGCCAGCTTGGTATATATTTATTGAAATTATGGGCATCATTTTCTGGATCCCAGAGAGTGAGTTCATTATATTACTAAGAAAATGACTCTGTTTACTTGCTAGCTATTAAAAGCCATCCTGGACTTCATATTTTATGCAATGTCAGTAAAGCCAATGATGTTATGTGAAAGGGTTAGATTTACAACAGGTGTAAATTCTCTTGGGTTTGCTGGCTGTAGTTGCCATGTGACATTTTACAGACACTGAAGATCTGGCCAAGGAAAATAAGGCAGCTTATCTTTGAAAAGTCCCCTTGGATTTGGCTGTATTTCAACACAGATTGTCTTAAGGTGATTTGTAAAGCACTTTGTGATAGAATCATAGAATGGTTTGGGTTGGAAGGGACCTCCAAAGGTCATCCAGTCCAACTCTCCTCCAGCGAAGAGAGACAATCTCCACTAGATCAGGTTGTTCAGAGCCTTCTTGAGCCTGACCTTGAAGATCTCCAGGGATGGGGCTTCAACCACTTCCCTGGGCAACCTATTGCAGTGTTCCACCAAGCTCACGCTAAGGAACTTGTTCCTAACATCCAATCTAAGTCTCCTCTACTTTCAAACCATTGCTCCTTGTCCTGTCCTGACAGGCCTTTGTAAACAGTCCTTCAGCAGCCTTCTTGTAGCCCCCTGCAGGTACTGGAAGTAGGTCTCTCTGGAGCTTTTCTTCTCCAGGTTGCACACCCCCAGTTCCCTCAGCCTGTCCTCGTAGCAGAGGTGCTCTGCCCCCGATCATCTTTGTGCCCCTCGTCTGGACCCTCTCCATCAAGTCCATGTCCTTCCTGTGTTGAGGGCTCCAGAGCTGGATGCAGTACGCCAGGTGAAGCCTCACCAAAGCAAAGTGGCAGTCACTTCTCTTGATCTGCTGGCCACACTTCTTTTGATGCAACCTAGGAAGCCATTTTGCCTGCTGAGAACTGTGTAAATATTACCATAAATTTCTATAAGCTGTACACTAAATCAATTGTCCTGTCAGCGGTACCACACAGGACTTTGGAGCCCAGAGTTTGTGATTTCTTTTTTTAAAAAACATGTTATAAATTCATTATTTTTTCCCCTAACAAAACAACTTTCTGTGCCCTTTGGAAAATGCAAAGTCAGAATGAACACTGGAGAATTTATGTTGAGTCCGCACCTAAATAAAATATCAGTGAAGCCTGAAGGCCAAATTCTCATTGTTCTGATGCCCATAAACAAATTTGTACCCAGAAAAAAAAAAATGCCACTGGGCTTGATGAAATAATTCAGCTGTATTAGAGGCATACTCCAAACCCTCACTCTTACTAAAGGAACTTGACACTGAAACAAATTTATTAGGCTTAAGTAAATTAATGCAGAAGTGTTTCTGATTGACAGAAACCTAACCCTAACCTGCAGTTGGGAAGAGCTTTTGATTAAGTCCTCCTGTTAGGTGCTGACGCTTGATTTTAAGTGTGAGGAATGAGGCACCTTAAGCTGGTGAGTCAGAGCTGTAAGAATTAGTAATTGGCTCCAAATTTTTTACCCTTTTACTCTGCAAATGTGTCTCAGTAGCTGGTAGGCTGCTGAGTTAGCACTGTGGCTGGACAGCCTCAGATTATCCCTATCTCCTAAAACCCTGGGAGCAGCAGCAGTTTCTCTGTTTCTGGGAACACAGTGGTTGAGGGATCTGCTGTTTATTGCTGTTATTTCACTTGCATATTTCAAATGCAGCTGCCTCCATAACACTGTTTCTTTTATGTTTAATAAGGGTTGATTCTGATTTTAGCTGTATTTGGAATATTTCTATTTATTCCTAAACATGTCGTTGCTGACTATCAGTTCAGCAGTGTCAGAAAGCTGATTCTGTTGAAAATATCTCAGCTGAATCATCTTGATCATAATATAAATGCAGAGGGCACTATGTGCAACCTGAAACCAGGTAGGTTTAATGTGTGGCTACTGGCTTCAGGAGATAGCCCAGATTATAAAAATTAATCAGTTGGAGCAAACCAGAGTTTGAATTAACCCCTCCAACCCAAAAACCCAATAAGTTTTAAAGGACCATTGCCCTTTTTTCCAAATTGCCTGGACTGAAGTTCTTGTCCTGAAAATTGCATTAATCTATCTTACCAAATATTAATTTGTACAATAAAGGCCTCTTTAGCCAATTAATTTTTTTTCCCCTTGAATCTGTCTTCTGCTACCCTCAAAGGAAGATGGATTAAAAAAGTTAACTTCCAGGTTGTAAGACAGGTTCTTCATGTTTCCTGCATCTCAGGGAAACTACTTGTTTGTGAGAATGAGCTTCTCTTTGGAGGTGGATCAAAAGAAATGGAAGAGGGAAATCAGATGCTTTTTAAGTTTTCTTCAGGCTTCTTGGGACTACTTAAATTCATCTTTTTTTTTTAATGGTCTTTTAACAGAAACATGAAATTTGACTGCTAGGTTCTTTTTTCTCTAAGCTTCTGTGTTCTCTTTGCTTGAGGGATTTCAGGTGAGAAATAACTGCAGAAAATCTGAGGAGCAGGGATTGGAGTTTATCCAAAAAGAGTTCTGTGGAGGACAGCCCAAAGGGAGAATCCAGGTTCTTTTTACCAAGAACTAGGAGGAGCTGCTGTTTGTCAGTTCAAAACAGAGAAAAGTTTCCAAGAACTTAAATTCAGTCCCCATTCACTCTGTTGTAAGGAGTCATGAAAAGCAGAAGTTGCTTTTGTAGGATAGGAGTGCAAACGAAACTCTGTTTATCTACCCTCAGAAGTTCTAACTCTGGATTTGCCCTTTATTAACTTATAGAAGTGTATCTTAAGTGATTTAGGAGCAATCCCAACCTGAAAGATGTCTGCTATACAAATTGCTACTTTGATGGAGTTTTATCGATGGAACTAAAACATGGAAGATTAGAAAATACTCAATTTGACTCACATTGAATAAAAATAGTTGGACAGATTTATTTTTTGGCCTAGTGTCTGGAAAGTTGAAGCAAACACAGACATGTTAGCTGACAGTTTGTTCCATTCTGTAGCTCACCAGCCATAGGTCCCCAGAAATGAGGGCCTTTGTTGTAGACATCCTGGTGCCACATTTAGGACTAAAGGTGGGGTAAATTTCCACATCAAAATGCAGATTCTGTAGATATCAACCCAACATTAGTAAGCACAGTGAGTAGATTGAGTGCTTTTGTTTGCAGAAGAGTGAATCCCTAATCTCTCATCTTCTGGGATTTCCATTTCACTGTGATTCTCTCTGTATTTGGTTGTAATTTTAGTGCCTGTGGTTTGGGTAAACCTTAGCTTTCAAGGTTTGAATTTCTTGAGAATTAAGGTCTTGATGTGAGAAAATAGACTCAAATGAGCTAGGGCTGGGGTTTGGAGCTGCAGTTTTGCTCATCTTGGTACTTACAGCTGCACACTAATAGGTTCATAGAATGATTAGGTTGGAGGGGATCGTAAAGATCATCTATTTCCAGCCTCCCTGCCATGGGCAGGGACACCTTCCACTAGACCAGGTTGTTCAAGGCCTCATCCAAGCTGGCCTTGAATGCCTTCAGGGAGGGGACATCTACGACCTCTCTGGGCAACCTATTCCCTACAGTCTCACTGTACCCAGTTTAAATCTACCCTTCTCAAGCTTCAATCTGATGCATTGCAGATACTAATGAATGTTTGGATTGACAGCTCAGGTACTTTGCTCATGCAGGTAGTAAGATTAGAAGGTTACTCACTTGTTCAGTCAGTGGTTAAGGGTGAAACATTACAATTTGTTTTAAACTGGTAAACCCCGTTTTTGCAATGGGTTCCTCTAACTTTAAGAAAAATTCCCTCACCCTAATAATGAAATTAGAGGAGACTTAATTATCCTAAATTTCACCTGAGAAAGCAGTTGCTTGTTCAATGTGACTTACTTATATCACGACATTTTCGAAGTAGTCACATCTGTCAGGTGTTTTTATGCCAGTGGTGAATAATAGCTCTGGGATACCTTTTTGATCTCACATCAAAATAAAAGAAATTACTGGGTAAGCAGCAATGCAGTTTGAAATGCTGTCAGCCAATCTGTGAGTCACCCATAGTTGAATTTTTGTAATAAAAGACAGTACATGGTATAATAATGTCTAATAACCATAATATTTTACATTTCAATAGCACCTTTCATCCAAGAATCTCAAAGTGCTTTACAAACATAAACTCACAATAAACTCATTAATTCTCTCACCTGTGAGCAGGTGGGGAAGAATTGCCCTCAGCTAAGGTTCAGAAACTGAAGCATAGAATGGCTTAGGTCAGAAGGGACCTCAGAGGTCATCCTCTCCAACACTGCTGCCATAGGCAGGGATGCCTTTCAACTAGATTGGTTATCCAAGGGCTCATCCAGTCTGCCTTTAAACACTCCCAAAGAGGAGGATCCACAGACTTCCTGGGCAGCCTATTCCAGTGTCACCACCTTCCTACTGAAGAACTTCTTCCCAAGATCCAGTCTAAACCTACTCTCCCTCAGCTTCTAACCATTCCCCCTAGTCCTGTTGCTAGACACCCTTATGAAAAGTCTCTCTCCAGCTTTCCTATGGTCTCCTGTGGAATGCCATGGAAAGTGACTGAATGACTGGGATGAACAGACCAGAGATTATCTTGCTCCTACCACCTTACTCTAGCTAGTGGGCCTTGACTTTATGTGGCTATATTGATTTAATAATAGTTTATCAAATAAATCTTACCAGTTTGCTGGCTGATAATAAATACATTGAGATACCATTAGAAGGTTCTTGTTGAGAGCGAGCCAGGAGCGTGCTGTGTGCTCCTGCACTTACCTTTTGGATGTGAAGTTTCAGGTGTGTTGTCAGATTCAAAAGCCATTCAGCTTACTGCTTCTTGTCCAAAATGAAAGTTGGATTTTCACAAGCCAATTAGAACTGAGCTGTAATTTTCAAATCTGAGTGGACAGGTGGTATCCAAAATCCATCCTGTGCAATCATGCTTTGCTCTTAGGTGCATAATTACACTTTCCAAATGCCTCTCAGTAATGATCTGGGGGTTCGTAACATGGCTGCAGGAGAAAATAATGAACAGATAAACCAAGCAGCATAAACCCCATATTTAGAACTGAAATCAGTTGAAATAATTTAATCTTTGGAAATAAGATAACTTTAAATATTAATTTCTGTACAATAGTTTCCTGTAGTTTAAGTGTTCCACTGTGGATACAGAGGGTATCTTTGAGGAGCACCCCACAGAGAAGCCCTTTGACATCTTCATCCAGCTCCTCACCTGCTGAGCTTGGGTGTGTTGCTCTAGACCTCTGTGGAGATACTTGTACTCTGCTTTCTGGGGCAGAGACTTTGTGTCTTCTCTGTTGTTCCATTTAGCTAGACTGGCCAGAACATTTCATCACTCTTTAAGGAAAATTCATCGTTAATCTCATTATATGGTGATTAAAATTGTTTTATATATCATGAAAAGATATTTGAAGTCCAGCTTTGCTGACAACGTCCTGAGATTTTTGACTTTAGCCATCTGTTTTGGCACTGTTTTCTTATTCTTTTATATAGTGAATCATAACTATGGCCCTGCATGATAAAAAGCTGAGTATGCTTCCTGTTTGGCTCTTAGAGGACATGCAGCACGTGTAAAAGGAAGTGCAGGGTTTTATTAATGTCTTTTGAAATGATTTTTTTTTAAAGATTGTGTGGCTGCAGTTGAGGAAATGTGCAGACCACTGCTGCTCTGTCACTGCCAATACCGTATGTGGGCTATATTTATACTGCAGCTGAGGAACTACCTCTTTAAAAGGAGTTTCCTGATAGTTTACAATGAAACAGACATTGGTGTGAGGGTCACAGAATCCAGAATGGGGCCTCAAAAGATCATCCAGTCCAATCTCCCCATCTCTAGGATCACCTAGAGTAGGTCACATAGGAATACATCTAGGCAGGTTTGGAATGTCTCCAGAGAAGGAGACTCCACAACCTCTCTGGGCAGCCTGCTCCAGGGCTCTGTCACCCTCACGGTGAAAAAACTTTTCCTCACGTTGATGTGGAACTTCCTCTGCTCCAGCTTGTCATTGGACATCACTGAGCAGAGCCTGGCTCTGTCCTCCCTTCACATCTTTATAAACATGAATGAAGTGAGCCCTCAGGCTCTTCTTCTCCAAGCTAAAGAGCCCCAGCTCCCTCATCATGAACCAAATGTCCAGATTTCCATATATGAATTAATCCTTGGCAACCACTGAATGTAGCATTGCACTGCAGCAAATACCAAAAGGTACATCCAAGGCGTTTTAGCATATTCCAGGATGTAATTCTGCATAGTTGTGATATTTTGCTTCCTAAAGATTACATTTATTTAGCAGAAACCAGAATATTAACATTAGAAATTTTCAACTGTCCCTGTGCTCAAGCTGCAGAGAAAATAAGCCCCCTTTTTCTTTCCTAGGGTATATTTCAGAAATCGCTGGGTAAAGACTGTCCACCCAGTTGTGCATCAGTACTGTTTGATTTCAAGCACACATTCCACCTTTCAGATGCCACAGAAAGAAGACATTCTTAAGCAACGAGTAGTAGTTGTTACTTTAAATACATCACAGTATCTTTGTCAGCTGGATCTCGAACCAGGTAAGCTAATCCCTAAACAGGAAGCATCCATGCTTCAGAATCCTTCTCTTTCCAGTATCACTTCCATACCCAATTCTTTGAGCTGTTAAAAAATATATATAAACAATGATCATCTTAAAATAGTCTTCTCTCTTTTTTTTTTTTTTTGTGTTGTGAATAAATGTTTATTACACAGCTATAAACTGCTGGCATTTAAATTAACCTTTAGCTTATTCTGGTTTTTCCTTACTTAAAAAAAAAATCAAATAAAGCAACAGCCCTATCTGTGATCTGGTGTTTCTGAGATCCAAGAGGGAAAATTCTGTTTGAGCTTCTGACTTTGAATATTATGCTCATTAAGGTCATTACTCAGTGGGGCGTGTAAGCATAGATACACACAGAGAGCTTTTTTTCTTGTTTGTGACTTGTTTAGCTTGGCAAACAACTCCCACACATACAAACCCATGCAATGGTAGCCTGATACTTGTAGGGTTGTTTTCTAAACTGAAGTACAGCAGACTGCTGCTTTGGGGGGCAGAGGCTTGTTTAAGGTTTATTGTTTTCTTGATCTCCAAATGGAAACCATCTGCTTTTTGGAAAATGTGGAATTTCTTTACAAGAAGATGTTAAGGCTCAGGTTTTATGTCTTTGTTTAGACATTTGTTGCAATAGAGGAAACTAATATGGGCTTTATGGTAAATAATTTCAGTCCTTCTGATGGAAGAACCTGCTTTCATTGCCAGTGAGCTGTGTACAATCATGCCATACTAATGTGTGTGCAGCTGTATGAAATTCAAGTTTTCCAAAGAAAATGGCTGTGTTTTTATGTATATAATCTTAACTGGATGGTGCCTAAGTCAGCTAATACTTCATTTTAAACCTTTATATATATATATATATCAATGTAGAAAAAACATTTCTCTTCTATACCTATCCTAAACTTTTCCCAAAATTTAAGCCTGCTGTGGCCCACTTTTTCTCAAATGCATGTTAGCTAATGCATGGATTCCCACCTGCCCCACAAACCTTTTAGTCCCATATTATCACAAGATTGAATTTAAGTTCTCCTTCAATTTCTGTTCCGTTTTCCCCCTGACACTCCTTAAAGCTCCTAACTAGCCAAATGCTCAGGTAGGTGTGTAATTCTAATGGGAAATTCACTATAGAGAATTGATGAGACTCAAGTACATGAGGAAGTCACAGAATCATACAATGGTT